>ML292274.1:1342-27926 GCA_005239495.1 Nicotiana undulata | reverse complement strand
CAGGGTCAAATAAAGCCAAAACATCACTGTGACAAACTGAAATAGTACCTGTAATCACTGCATATAACGCCATAGCATCAGGCCTAGCCGGAAGTGCATAAATACGTGACTGGCCTCCACCTGCTCGACCTCCCCCTCTAGGACGTCCTCTAGCTGCCTAACCACCACCCCTGGCTGCTTGGGTAGGTGGTGATATGACTGGGGCTGAGACCGAGGGCTGAACCCTCTACTGGGACGAATTACCAAAATGACGGGGACATTGCCTCAACCCATGTCCGGGCTCTCCACACTCGTAACAATTACCTGTAGCTGGGGAAAAAGAACGAGAACCTCCACCCCTCTGATGATCACCAGACGAATTGTGCATAGAAGAGCCCTGATGAGATGATGCTCGGGCGGAGCTCTAAGCTGGAAGGGCACTAAAAGATGAACGTCCCTGATGAGCGTTGCGAGGACCCTACCCCGACGATACACCACTGTACGCTGGGCGAACGGGCTGTGGAGGTCTAAATGAACGACCTCTGTTGGGCTGAAATTTCCCTCTAGAAGGGGCACCACTGAAATTTCCTGATCCTCGAGGCCTCTTGACCTCTCTTTCCTCACGATCCCGCCTACAAACCGACTCAATATCCCGAGCAATATCAACAACCTGCTCAAATGTGGCTCCAGACACCCTCTCTATGGTCATCAATATCCGAAGCTGATACGAGAGACCATCTACAAACCTCCTAATCCTCTCTTGTCAGTAGGGACAATCTCAGACGTATGTCTGGCTAACTCAAAAAACCTCATCTCGTACTGGGTGACTGATAACTCTCCCTGGCGCAGCTGCTCAAACTGCCTACGTTGCTCCTCTCTATGGGACTGAGGAACATATTTCTCCAAAAAGATCGTAGAGAACTGCTTCCAGGTGAGAGGTGCGGAACCAACCGGCTTACGCCTCTCGAATGACTCCCACCACGTAAAAGCAACACCTGCAAACTGAAATGTAACAAATGAGACCCCACTGGTCTCCAAAATACTCGCAGTACGTAGTATCCTTTGGCATTTATCAAGAAAACCTTGGGCATCCTCACCTTCTGTGCCACTAAAAGTCGGAGGCTTAAGTCTGCTGAACCTTTCCAACCTACGATGCTCATCCTCAGGCATATCAGCGACCACGGACTCCTGAGCTGGAGCAACCGACTGAACTGGGGCTGCTCCTGGTGCCTGAATACCCCGTACAACCTGCTCAGGTGTCCGGGCAGCTGGAGTCTGATTGCCTCCCCCGGTCTGAGCTGTATTGGCAGTAGTAGACATAGAAACTGCCTGAGCCAAACTGGAACACACCGTCATTATCTAAGCCAAGGTCTCCTGAAGACCCGAAATAACAATAGGCACTGCCGGTGCCTGAGCTTGTTTTGCTGAAGCTCCATCGACTGGAACCTGATCCTGAACGATAGGGGGATCCTGTGGTACCACCCCGACTGCTGCCTGAGCTGGTCCCCTACCTCTACCATGGCCTCGACTCCTTGTGGGTCTGGCTGGTGTCTGGTCACCCTGATCGGTATTGCGTGTCCTCACCATCTGTGAGAGAATGAAACAACGTAAGTTTAGATTTCAAGAATCAATAGATTGGCACGAAAGAGTTCAAGAAAAGAAGAGATGTTTCCTAAATGTTTTGCAGCCTCTCAAAGATAAGTACAGACGTCTCCGTACCGATCCGCAAGACTCTACTAAACCTGCTCATGACCGTTGAGTCCTATGTTACCTAGTACTCTGATACCAACTTGTCACGCCCCTATCAACTCATAATAATGGGCAGATCAATACTCGACGGAGATTCCTACGTTAGACCCAAATATTTTGAATATAATGCCATTCAATTCATTGGCTCTAGTTAATTACTTCTTCTAACCATATCAACTATAAGGGGTGTCAAATGCACGGGTTGGGCTGAATATCTGGTACGATCCGGTCGGTCGTTTCATGAGTTATAGCCCCGTTTCCCCCATTTTTGCTTCCTTTTGTGTTCTCCAGCTGTATTTTATCGTATCGTGTTGGTTGGTTCGGGCCTGGAGTGGTTTCGAAGTGGAATGATAACTTAGGCCTCATTTGTTTGCACTTAATGGAGGTATGAATCTTAATTATTCATATTTCGGATATTAAGTGTGTTTGTTTTTAAAGTCTGAATCATAATTATTCAGATCTTATGAGTAAACAGTCTCAGATTTGGATTTTATGTTTCGGTTAGCTCCGTTAGGTGATTTTGGACTTAGGAGCGCGTTCCGATGTGATTTGGAGGTCCGTGGTAGAATTAGGCTTGTGTCACGACCCCAAATCCTAACAGGCCGTGATGACGCCTATCGTGGAACTAGGCTAGCCAACCATCACATCGCTACGCTTTTGTTCAATTAAAATAGTTCACAATTTAATAATAAGCAAGCAACCATAACATCAATTAATATAATTAAGTCTTAACGTCCTCATAATATTCTACACAACCTCCCAAGAGCTGGAGCCAATAGTCATAAGCATCTAAGAATACATAAATCTAACTCTGCTAAAACTATAATATATGTATCTGAATCAAATGCTAATACTAAATAAGGAAGGGAAATGGAGAAGCTGTGGACGCTGGACAGCTACCTCGACATCCCGTGAATGCTGCTACCGAACCTGCGCCAACTACTGCTGCGAGCTAGTACCTGGATCTGTGCACATGGGCATAGGGAGTCTTTATGAGTACGCCAACTCAGTAGTAATGAAAAGAAATCACAGTCTAAGAAATATAAAGCACACAAACAGATACACCATTTCACAACAACTATTAAAAACATCAAGTCACCAAGTAGTGTTCAGCAAATTCATAAGTTCGAAATCAGTTTTCAGAAATCCCTTGAAACAAGTATATATATCTCAGGGAAATCCTCAGTAAGATTTAGTTTGAAAACGAAGTAAATCATAGTTTGAAAACTTATAAAAATCATCATAAAAGTGCCCCTCGAGCCAAAATCATTTCTCATAACAGATGCCCTCAGGCATTCCCTCAATCGCTCAGTATCAATCATCACTCAGTATCAACCATCACTCAGTATCAGCCCCGCGGGCAATCATCATCACTCAATCGGTACCGGCGCTCACTGGGGGTGTGTTACAGACTCCGGAGGGGCTCCTACAGCCTAAGCGCAATAATAACATAAGGCCTGGAAGCCTTCTCATCTCTCTCATGAGGCCTGGAAGCCTCCTCACATCACTCATAAGGCCTGGAAGCCTCCTCATATCACTCAGTCAGACACTTTCAATTAGCCCTTAGGCCATAAACAAATCGGGTTCTCGACCCAAAACAATGTTTCATTTTCCAATAAATAATATCAAAATACTCCGAGTGTCAAAACAATTTATCAGGAAATGACCGAGTGTAATTCACAACATATCAAGTGAGGAAACACAGTACAACAGTCCCCCAAGGGGTAAACAGATCGGCACTAGGCCCCAAACACGGCTTACAGCCCAAAACATATCATAAAATATAAATACTAATTAAGCATAAGCTAAAAAATCGGTTTCGCAACTCAATAATAGCCTAAATATGGAAGATGTTTCCAAAGTTTAAATCTTTCCAGTTCAAAACCCGTGAAGGGTGCATAGTCCGGGGTTTCATACCCTCAGGACAAGATTTAAAGACATTACTTACCTCAAAACTAGCCCGGAATTATTCCGCAACACGCTTGCCTCTCGAATCAACCTCCGAAGGCTCCAAATCTACTAAGTTAAGATTTTTATCATCAACATATGATTAAGGAATAATTTCCAACTGAAAAATATCGAATTTAACTCAAAAATCCGAAACCGGTCAAAACCTGACCCCAGGGCCCGCGTCCCGAAACTCAGAAATTTTTATACCAAAATGTTCTTCGTCTTCTCACGATTCCGCCATATAAATAACACCAAAATCAGAGTCCGTTTGACCCCTCAAATGGACCCTTGAAGGTCTCATAATCTCATGCCCCAAAATCCTATTTTTCTACTGTTTTTCATGAATAATAGGCTGGGATTATTGTCTATAATCACCCATAAAGGAGTTTTAATAATCAAATTACTTACCTCTGTGATACCCAATGATTTTCTCCTTCAAAATTCGTCCAAAAAGCTCCTTGCCCGTACACAAATGGTGAAATAAGGGTTTAAGTCGCGGAGGGGCTTTTATTTAACTGCCCAGGTAAATACTTTTCGCGTTCACGGTCAACGGGCCGCATTCGCGTTGACCAACCTCCTTTGCCCTTCGCGTTCGCGGTCAATGCGCCGCATTCGCACTGCCTTGCCCTGACGACCCTTCGCGTTCGTACCCCCAGGCCCGCTAACGTATGGACTAAATGGCATGGGGGCCCCTCGGTGAAATAACCCTACGCGAACGCACCAGCAGCCCCGCGTTCGCGATGAATCGCCTGCCCCTTCTCCGCGTTCGCACCTGCCTGGTCGCGAACGCATAGAACAATTTCCCCCGGCTCCCATCTCCCCCTATGCGAACGTGGGCCCCCTTCCGCGAACGCATAGGGTTAGTTCCCTGTGCAGAAACACCAGAAAAACAGCAGTGTTTTCAATTCCCAACGAGTCCGTTAATCACCCGAAATCAATCCCGAGCCCCTCGGGACCCCAACCAAACTTACCAACATATCCCATAACATCATTCAAACTTATTTTCACCTTCAAAACACCAAAACTAACATCAAAACACCAAATTTACATCGGATTCAAGCTTAAGAACTTTGAAATTTCTAAAATTCACCAATGATGCCGAAACTATCCAAATCAACTCCGTTTGACCTAAAATTTTACAGACAGGTCTAAAATGACATTATGAACCTGTTCCAACTGCCGGAATTCCGTTTAGACCCTGATAGACTATTTTCCACTGCCGACCGGAATCGCCAAAAACTAACTTTCACCAATTCAAGCCTAATTCTACACCGGACATCACAAAATTATTCTGAACATACTCCTAAGTCCAAAATTACCTAACGAAGCTATCCGAGCCATAAAATTTGCACGACGATGTCGTTTACCAATAAGTCAACCCTTAGTTGACTTTTTCCCATTTTAAGGCTATTTTTAAGGACTAATTGCCTGAATTCTCATTTAACCATTCCGATTTCATGCCTATCAACTCTAACACGTTAATAATAGAATAACCAATCTATAATAAGTCAATAACAATAATTATAATGCAGGTTTCACGTAACGACAGACCGAGTCATTACAGCTTGAATTGGCGAAAGTTAAAAATTTGGCAATTTCGGTCGGCAGTGGAGAATATGATGTCGGGGTCAGAATGGAATTTCAAAAGTTGGAGTAGGTTCATAGTGTCATTTTTGACGTGTGTGTAAAATTAGAGGTCATTCAGACGTGGCTTGGTAGGTTTCGGCGTCGTTTGCGGAATTTGGAAGTTTAGAAGTTCTTAGGCTTGAATCCGAGTGTAATTTGGTGTTTTGATGTTGTTTTGAGTGTTCTGAAGGTTCGAATAAGTTATTATGTTGGTATATGACCTGTTGGTATGATTGGTTAAGGTCCCGAGGGCTTTGGTTGTGTTTTGGGTGGTTAACAAATCAATTTTTGGTGTTGGGAGATAGCTGATCTACTGGTGTTTGAGGCTACTGATGTATTTCGCACCTGGGGATGGGGAGCCGTAGGTGCGAGTCCATAGGTGAGCGTGGGAACGCAGGTGCGGACATGGCTGAGGTAGGCTGGTTCCGCAAGTGCGGCAAGACGGTCGCATCTGCGAGCCTATAGGTGTGAGACCTGGGGCGCATATGCGGAAGAAGCGAGAATGGCCAGTTCCGTTGAAGCGGAAGGATGTGCGCAGGTGCAAAACCTGGGGCGCAGGTGCGGATACGGGACTTAAGTGACTTTCCGCAGGTGCGGATGATTTTTCGTAGAAGCGAGACCGTAGGTGCGGATTTTTGGCCGCAGGTGCGAAAGTCCTGGGCATAAAGTAAAAATAGCACACTTCGCTAATTTTGGTTAATTTCCACCATTTTCAAGTTGGGTTTTGGAGCTTTTGGAGTGATTTTGAAGGGAGATTCAAGGGTTCTCAGTGAGGTAAGTTACTTGAGCTCTAATACTCCTATCTATGGTGTTTCCCCTTTGTTTTATCAATTAATTAGTGGAAATTAAGGGTGAAAATGAGGGGTTAGGGCTTGGGATTTTGGAGAGTTTGATTTGGGGAAATGATGTTGGATTTTGATAAATTTCGTATGTATGGACTCGTGAGTGAATGTGCTTTCAAGTTTTATAATTTCCTATGTATTGTTCTAGTTGTGAATAGATTTGGAGCATTTGGAGGCCGAGTCGAGGGGCAAGAGCATCACGGAGTAGAGGTTTGATCGGTTTGAGGTAAGAAACGATTGTAATCTAGTCTTGAGGGTATGAAACCTCGGATTTTGTGTCATGGGACTATGTTGAGGTGACGCACATGCTAGGTGACGGGCATATGGGCATGCACCATTGGGGATTGTGACTTGGTCCGTCTCGTAGCAACTGTAAAGTTGCATATTTGTTGAAACTATATGATTCTTATGTGTTCTAAAAAGAATTTCTATAAATCAAGTTGGATGCCATGTTTAGGCCTTATGCCAGTGTTGTTTGGACCCTTAGAGGTCTTTTCTTGCTATCCTCTCATTGTTTTCGATTGAAAATGTATACTCAGTCATGTTTATACCGAGTGCCTAGTGACCGGGAGACATGAGTGATGGTGAGGTTTGCGGGAGGGGTTGTATATGAGTGATGGTGAGGTTTGCCGGATGGGTTGTATATGAGTAATGGTGAGGTTTGACCGAGGGGCTATATATGAGTGATGTTTGCCCGAGGGGCTATTTATGATTTCATCATTTTGCTCACATTTGCATTGAGCCTTTGTTTGAAAACTGTTGAAAGATATTTTAAGATGATTTTTCGGGAACTGGATTCAAACGAGCTGATTTGATTCAAACTCTGGTTCTAAAAGCATGCTGTATTTTTCCGAGTTAATGTGATATGAACTTTACTTGCATTATTGCCCGTCACTACTTCTCAGTATTTATTTACTATTGTTACTTACTGAGTTGGCGTACTCACGTTACTCCCTGCACCTTGTGTGCAGATCCAAGCATTTCTAGACACGGTAGAGGCTGTTGGTTATTCCTGACGCAGATTCTTGGAGTTAGTAAGGTATTTGCCGGGCGATCGCGCCCTTTATTTCCTCCCTCTCCATCTTCCCTTAGTTATACTTGGTTATTTTCCCAGACTATGTTAGTCTCGATATTGTCACAAACTTGTAATATTTGCTCATTACTAGTGACACTCCGATGTCAGACTTTTCTTTTCTGCACTTTTGTTTTTTATTTGAATTCCCTTATGAAGATTTTATATTTAATAGCTTTGAAATTATCTTTGAAATGAAAATATCGATTTGTTTTGGCAATGTGTCGGCTTGTCTAGTACCACGATAGGTGCCATCACGACAGGGTTAGTTTTAGGGTCATGACAATATGGCAGGTCAAAATGGATTGAGTCAATAATTAGGCAAGTCAAATGACCCGTCCAATAGTAATTTGGGCTAAGATGGGTTGGGTCAAGATGGACTAAGATTTGGGTCATAGCCCAACCCGCTCAATTCTTATTAAGCTTAACTTAATATGTGTTTTTCTTATGAATTGTATAATTGCTAAATAAGACTTTATTTTTTTTTGTTATGGTCATATAACATATCAAACCAAAAAAAAAAGGTTATTTCTAAGATATTTTAGCAAAGTTACTAATTAATTAATTTGGACTAAAAATCAGCCCAACTTTAAATGAGTTGAGAATGATTGTGTCAAGATGGACTAAGTTCAATAAATATGTGGGGTCAATAAGCAACCCAACTTTGAACGGATTGGGTGGTCCATTTGGGCTTCAGCCAAAACTGACAGCCCCTTTGGGGATGTACAATGAAATTAGAATGAAATGGACTAGCATGGCGCTTGCATAAGTCGATACACACAACTCGACAAATAGTCTGAGCTATGTCGTATTGTCAATTATAAGAATTTTAAATTAATAGCGTAAGTAATACATATACTTTCCTACCGCGTGCTCTATTTGAATGGGGAAAAGGAAAGAAATAAAACCCTATTTTGCATTGTTTAAGCTTTGTGACTTGAAGTCGTCCTAGTCTCCTAGAAAGTTAAAATGGGTTAGTTTATGGGAAAGGGAATGATAGATAATTAGTCTAATATTTTTTTAATTGATTCATCGGCCTTGACTTTCACCTCCTAGGGTGATGGGAGGTTTGGCATTGACCTTATCTTGTTTATTAATATATAAAAAGAAAGAAGTACAAAATAAGGGGACATAAAACCAAACCTCCCATTAATAAGTGCATGTTAGTATCGGAAAAAATCAAGTATCATGCGGAAGCTAGCTAAGTAAACTGTAACGACCCGACAGTCGTTTTGAGTATTTGATCCCTAATTCCCTATTTTTGGCTCCTCTATGTTATATTGTGATTATGTGACTTGTCGGGTGTTTGGCTTTGGTTTCGGGTGAGTTTCGGAGTGAAATGGGACACATAATCCCTAAGTTGGAGTCTTAGGTTGATGGAGTTGACCGTAATTTGACTTTTGTGCAGATGACTCCGGAATGGAGTTTTAACGGTTCCAATAGCTTTGTATGGTGATTTTGCACTTGGAAGCATGTCAGGATGCGATTTGGAGGTGTGTATGTCGTTTCGGCGTGAATTGGCGAAAGAAGGAAATTGAAGGTTTGGAAGATTGAAAAGTTCGACCAGAAGTTGGCTTAATAGATATTAGGGTCGGATTTCAATTTCGGAAGTTAAAATAGGCTGTCATGTCATTTGTGATTTATGTGCAAAATTTGAAGTCGATCGGAGTTGTTTTGGTATGAAACGATATTAGTATTGAAATTCGGAAGTTCATAAGGTTTGAATCGAAGCACAATTCATGGTTCTAGTGTTGTTTGATGTTATTTGATGCTTTAAGCGTATTCGTATGATATTTTAGGACTTGTTGGTATATTTGGTTGATGTCCCTAGGGCCTTGGGTGTCATTCAGACCATGTTCGACGCATTTTGGATGAGGATTGTTGAAGCTACTGGCTTTCTACAGGTGTGGCTTCCTTCTACGCATTCGTGAAGGTTGTCCCGCATTCGCGTAGAGTCTTCAGGAGTTTCATGAAATTCACCTTTCGCGTTCGCGAAGGTGAGGACGCGTTCACGGAGGTTTTGTGCGTTTGTGCACTGCGATCGCGGGTAGGGAGTCACATTCGCGCAGGAAAGAGATAGGCTAGGGGACATCACGTGTATGGTCTAACGTTCACGAATGAGGCTTCACGTTCGTGAAGCTTGGGATCGTTTGATCATTGCGTTCGCAAGTGGGTTCTCGCGTTCGCGTAAGAGGAATTTGGACAGCAACATAATTTGTGTCGCGTTCGCAAAGAAGAAATCACTAGGCAACAGAATAAATTTTCAAAAACAAGGGTTCATCTCATTTTTAATATTTTGGACCAAGAGAGCTCGGTGTGAAGTGAGATTTTGAGGGTTCTTCAAAGAGATTGTTGGGGTAAGTGATTCTAACCCGTATTGGACTATATTTCATGAATCTATATATTACTGTTTTCATCATCTAGTTAGAGATTTGAGTTGAAAATTTAGGAAAAATTGTGAAAACTTTCTAGACTAAATTCTGGATTTTGAAAGGCGATTTGAGGTCGAATTTGTGTAATTCTTGTATGGTTGGACTCGTTATCGAATGAGTAAACAATGTTATTGTTGGTTTCTTTGTCATGTTGTGTTATTGGGCACTTGAGGTGTGATTTGTGATACGTCGTGATATTGATATGCATGCGGTAGTATAAGATTTTGGGGTTGAAACACATGCCGTGAGATAAGGTGGGCTTGATACGCGTGGCTAGTAGGGGAGTTACTAGAAGTCATGTGGTGTGATAAGGTGGGCTAAACCACGGGATGCTATTTGGGAAAACTATTTTCAAAATCAAATACAAGGCTCCCGCGGTGATATAAGGAAATATTTTTAATTTCTTTGTGATTGAGACTACGTGGCGGTACCTCAGTAGTGACTCTTGTTGATACTTCTATTTCATCACTTGTGTTCTATTGTTTTGTTACGTGTTATAGTATCCCCTATTTTCTTCTGTGAAGTATTATTTGCCTTAGTTCAATGTAGTTATTCTTGGTGCACTTCTTTTATTTCCTCATTTCGATTGTTGTCATTATTTCACTATTACAAATTTGTTCAGTTTCTTATTTATTCTAGTAGGGCCTTGACCTGAACTTGTCACTACTATACCGAGGTTAGGCTTGACACTTATTGGGTACCGTTGTTGTGTACTCATGCTACGCTTCTATGCATCTTTTTATGAAGATCCAGGTATCTCATACCAGTCCAGGCACAATTGAGAGCCCCATTTTCAGAGACTTGAAGGTACACCTGCCGGCGTCTGCAAGCCTCGGAGCCCCCGTCCACCTAGTTTATTTTATTCCTTTATCCTTTAAATAGACACTGATGTACAGAGATATTTCAATATTACTTCATAGAGCTTGTGACTTGTATTTCACTAGGTTTTGAGCAATTATATACATACTGAGTTGTGGAGATTTTTCATATATTTGCTGTTGAGTTTTGAGACTTTAATTATTATTTCAGTTATTTCTACATGAATGTCAAGCTAACCTAGTCTTAGAGACTAGGTGCCATCACGACATCCTACATAAGGAAATTAGGTTTGTGACAAGTTGGTATTAGCGCTCTGGGTTCATAGGTGTTATGAATCACAAGCAAGTTTAGTAGAGTCTCGCGGATCGGTACGAAGACGACGTTTGCACTATCTTCAGGAGGCTATGGAACTGTTAGGAAAAGTTTCACTTCTTTGATTCCTTATTGTGAGAATTTATTGACTTTGGAATTCTAAATCCATGTCTTTCTATTATCTCACAGATGGTGAGGACACACAAAGATGGACCTGATGATCAGACACTCACGCCACATGCTAAAGCCGCGAGAGGCCGAGGCTGGGGAAGAGGCCGAGAGTGGCCACGTGGTGCAGCCGAAGCACTTGCCCGAGCTTCTACAGAGGAGCCACCAGTAGCTCTAGTTGGAGAGCAAGCACCTGAGATGCCTTCTACTACCCCCGCACTTCAAGAGACACTCGCCCAGTTTTTGAGCATGTTTGGCACTTTACCTCAAGCGGGGTTGATTTCATTTGCTCATGCCAGGGGAGGATTATAGACCCCCGCTGCCCGTACCCTAGAGCAGTGGGTCCAGGTTGACTAGGTCCCATAGGTCATACCAGTATAGCCGGTTGTCCCAGTTCAACCCGAGGTTAGGGCATCAGCTTCTGAGGAGGGGCATCTCAAGTTCGAGAGGTACAATAAGTACCACCCTCCTACTTTCAGCAGTTTGGCTTCAAAGGATTCTTAGGGTTTTCTTGAGGAGTGCCACTGTATTCTCCGTACTATGGGTATAGTAGAGTCGAGTAGGGTTGTTTTCACTATGTTCTAAGTTAAGCGAGCGGCTTATCAGTGGTGCCGAACTCACTCACCTGGGCTCAATTCTCGGAGATGTTCATGAGGGAGTTTTCCCCCCAAAGTCTTAGGGATGATGGCGCGTCGAGTTTGAGCAATTGCGCCATGGTGCTATGACCATATCAGAGTATGTAGTCCAGTTCAATGATTTGTCCACACATGCATGTAACGACCCGATCGGTCTTTACGAGAGTTAAAGACCAGTTTCCACCATTCCTGCTTTTTTTTTGTGATTCAACAGTATTATATCGTATCGGGTCGGCTGATTCGGGTCTCAAGTGGTTTCAGAGTGGAATGAGACACTTAGTCTCCTATTTAGAAGCTTAAGTTGGAAACGTCAACAGGATGTTGACTTATGTGTAAACGATCTCGGATTTGTATTTTCATGGTTCCGTTAGCTCCATTAGGTGATTTTGGACTTAGAAGCGCGTGCGGAATGTAATTTGGAGGTTCATGGTAGAATTAGGCTTGAATTGGCGAAGTTGGAAATTTGGCGATTTTGGTCAGCAATGGAAAATTTGATATCGGGGTCGAAATGAATTTTTGGAAGTTGGGATAGGTTCGTGGTGTCATTTTTGACGTGTGTGTAAACTTTGAAGTCATTCAGACGTGGTTTGATAACTTTCGGTGTCATTTACAGAATTCAGAAGTTTAGAAGTTCTTAGGCTTGAATCCGAGGGTAAATTGGTGTTTTGATGTTGTTTTTAGTGATTCAAAGGTTCGACTAAGTTCGTATGGAGTTATTTGACTTATTGGCATGTTTGGGTGAGGTTCCGAGGGCCTAGGGTGTGTTTCGGGTGGTTAATAGATCAAGTTTGAAGTTGGAGAAATTGCTGAAGAAGGTTGTTGCTGGTATCATCGCACCTGCGAGGGTATGGTTGCACGTGCGAAGACGTAGGTGCAGCGGGTCAGGTGCAGGTGCGGGCGAGTTTTGGATTGGAGAGAATATAGGTACGAGTGGGCTGCACGTGCGAGCCCGCAGATGTGAAGGAGAAGATGTCAAGTAGTGGCCGCAGGTGCGAGGTCTTTTCCGCACCTGGGTGGTCAGAGATGCGGATATGGAGCGCAGGTGCGAAGTTGGAGGTTTTAGTGGTTTTCCACAGGTGCGTAAGTTTTGGCGCAAATGCGGCACCGCAGGCGCGCATATTTAGCCACAGGTGCGAAAGACCTGGGCAAAAACTATAAATAGAACACTTCGTGAATTTTGGTTCATTTCCACCATTTTCAAGTCAATTTTTGGAACTTTTGGAGTTATTTTGAAGGGAGATTCAAGGGTTTTCAATGAGGTAAGTTTCTTGAGCTCTAATACTCCTATATATTGTGTTTTCCCGTTGTTTTATCATTTAATTAGTGGAATTTAGGGGTGAAAATAGGGGATTAGGGCTTCGGATTTTTAAGAGTTTGATTTGAAGATTTGAGGGACCAAATGATGTTGGATTTTGATAAATCTTTTATGTATGGACTCGTGAGTGAATGGGCTTTCAAGTTTTGTAACTTTTGTCAGATTTTGAGACGTGGGCCCAGGGGCCGGGTTTGAGCCGATTTCAGGGTTTGAGTCTATTTTGGTAGTTTCCTTGTGGAATTCATTCCTTTAGCGTAAATTGATGGTATTTTACTGGTTGTGAATAGATTAGGAGCATTCGGAGGCCATATCGAGGAGAAAGAGCATCGCAGAGTAGAGATTTGATCGTTTTGAGGTAAGTAACGATTGTAAATCTAGTCTTGAGGGTATGAAACCCCGAATTTTGTGTCATGTGACTATTTTGAGGTGACGCACATGCTAGGTGATAGGCGTTTGGGCGTGCACCATTGGAGATTGTGACTTGGTTCGTCCCGTAGCAACTGCAAAGTTGAATATTTTGTTGAAACTATATGCTTCTTATGTGTTTTGGAAAGAATTTATGTAAATCAGGTTGGATGCCATGTTTAGTCCTTATGCCAGTGTTGTTTAGAGATGCGGCTATCCATCATCTCTGACCGGAGTACGCAGTTTACATCGCAATTCTGGAGATCGGTACAACGTGAGTTCGACATGCAGGTGGAGTTGAGTACAACATTTTAGCCTCGAATGGATGGACAGTCTGAGCGCACTATTAAGATATTGGAGGATATGCTCTGTGAGTGTGTGATGGAGTTTTGGGGGTTCTTGGAATCAATTCTTACTGCTTGCGGAGTTTGCCTACAATAACAGATACCAGTCGAGCATTAAGAGGCCTTGTATGGGAGACAATGTTGGTATCTGGTGGGTTGGTTCGAACCGGGTGATACTAGGATATTGGGTACAAACTTGGTTCAGGATGTTTTGGAAAAGGTTTAATTTATTCAAGATCAATTTCGTACAACCCAATCTAGACAGAAGAGCTATGTAGATCGGAAGGTTTGTGATGTTGTATTCATGGTTGGGAGCGGGTCTTGATCCGAGTTTTGCCCATGAAAGATGTTATGAGGTTCGAGAAGAAGGCAAGTTCATCCCTAGGTATATCGGACCTTTTGAGATTCTTGAGAGGATTTGAGAGGTGACCTACAAGCTTGCACCGCCACCTAGTCTAATTGTAGTTCATTCAGTATTCCATGTTTCTATGCTCTAGAAGTATCACGGTGATCCGTCTCATGTGTTAGACTTCAGCTCAGTCCAGTTGAACAAGGACTTGTCTTATGTTGAGTAGCCAGTGGCCATTTTGGACAGGTAGGTTTGAAAGTTGAGGTTGAAGAACACTGCTTTAGTAAAGGTTCAATGGGGAGGTCAACCAGTCGAGGAGGCGACTTGGGAGACCGAGCATGATATGCGTAGCCATTATCCTCATCTTTTCACCACTTAAGGTATGTCTCTATACTCGTTCGAGGATGAACGTTTGTTTTAAAATGGGGAGGATGTAACGACCCGACCAGTCGTTTTGAGTATTTGAGCCCCGATCCCCTATTTATTTCCTCCTCTATGTTATATTGTGATTGTGTGACTTGTCGAGCTGTTTGGTTTTGGTTTCAGTGAGTTTCAAAGTGAAATGAGACATATAGTCCCTAAGTTGGAGTCTTAAGTTGACAAAGTTGACCGTAGTTTGACTTTGTGTAGATGACTCAGGAACTTTTGACGGTTCCAACAGCTCCGTATGATGATTTTGGCTTTAGGGGTGTGTCCGGATGTCGATTTGGAGGTCCGTAGGTTGTTTCAGCGTGAATTGGCGAAAGTTAGAAAATTGAAGGTTTGGAAGATTGGAAAGTTGACTAGGAGTTGACTTTATTGATATCGGGGTCGGATTCCATTTCCAGAAGTTGGAGTATGTCTGTCATGTCATTTATGACTTGTTCACAAAATTTGAAGTCAATCAGATCTATTTTGGTATGAAATGACATTAGTTTTGAAGTTCAAAAGCTTATTAGGATTGAATCGATGCGCGATTCGTGGTTCTATTGTTGTTTGATGTGATTTGACGCTTAGAGCGTGTTTGTATGATGTTTTAGGACTTGTTGGTATGTTTTGTTGAGGTCCCGGGGGCCTTGGGTGTAATTCGGACCATGTTTGGCGCATTTCAGAACCTTGAGGATTGCTGAAGCTAATGGTTTTCTACAGCTCTGGTTTCATTCAACGCATTCGCGAAGGTTGTCCCGCGTTCGCGTAGAGTCCTCAGGGTTTCTTGAAATTTACTGTTCGCGTTCGCGAAGGTGAGGACGTGTTCGCGAAGGTTCTGTGTGTTTGTGCACTGCGATCGCGGGTAGGGAGCCGCGTTCACGAAGGAGAGAGACATGATGGGAAATCTCACGCATATGGTCTACGTGTTCACGAATGAGGCTTCGCGTTCGCAAACTTGGGATCGTTTGGTCATCGCGTTTGCGAGCACGCGTTCGCATTAGAGCAATTTGGACAACAACATGATTTTTGCTTCGCGAACGCGAGGCACTTTCCATGTTCGCGAAGAAGAAATCACTGGGCACCAGAATAAAATTTGTTCGCGAGGCACTTTCCATGTTCGCGAAGAAGAAATCACTGGGCACCAGAATAAAATTTCAAACATGAGGGTTCATCTCATTTTTCATATTTTGGACCTAGAGAGCTCGGTGTGAGGTAATATTTTGAGGGTATTTCAAGGATATTGTTGAGGTAAGTGATTCTAACTTGTATTGGACTATATTTCATGAATCTATTGTTATTTTCATCATATAATTAGATATTTGAGTTGGAAACTAGGGGAAAACTGTGAAAACTTCCTAAACTAAATTTTGGGGTTTGAAAGGCTATTTGAGGTCAAATTTGAGTAATTCGTGTATGGTTGGACTCGTTATCGAATGAGTGTTCGAATTTTATAATTTTTTTCGGATTTCGAGACGCATGCCTGGGTGGACATTTTGAGTTTACTTTTTATTTCTTTTAAAATATCATAAGTTTATTATTCGAATTAGCTTCCTATAGTTTATATTTATGGTATGAAGTTGTTTTGGCTAGATAAGAGTCGTTAGGAGTTAGATAATCGAGGGAAAGGCCTGCTAGTGGATTGAGTTAGCGTGTTTTGAGATAAGTGTCTTGCCTAACCTTGTGGGGGAACTACCGTTAAGTTTCAGTGTTGTTTGTGATAATTGTGATGTGTGAAATCTGTGTACGCAAGGTGACGAGTGTGTACGCGGGTTAAATGTGAAAATTTACCGGTTTTAGCTATGAAAATTCCTTTCACGCCTTAATTGAGCTATCTTAAAATGTTAAATTCATTTTCACATATTCTACTTGTCTTATCTCTGACTTGCTAATTGTTCTATATGTTTAGTTGAAGTTCTTGTTTCCCTTATTCCATATTCTTTATTTAACCATTGAACTCTTTATTTGAAATAGTTATTCTTGGAATATCTTGCTGTTGATTTTGGTATTGAGTTATAAAGGCCATGATTTATATTCAGGCAAAGTGTTAAGTTGTGAAAGACTATTCTGTTGAGTTATTCACTTCCAGTTGTTATTGTTGAGACTCTTGTGTATATTGTGGTTAAGTCATGGGCTCTTTACTGTTAAAATACTGTTATTGTTGGTTTCTTTGGAAAGTTATGTTATTGGACATTTGAGTTGGGATTTTTGATATGTCGTGATATTGATACGCAATACGGTTTTGGGGTTGAAATGCATGCGGTGAGATAAGGTGGGCTTGATACGTCTGGCTAGTACGGATCTACTAGAATTCATGTGGTGTGATAAGGTAGGCTAAACTGTTGGATGCTATTAGGGAAAACAATTTTCAAAACCAAATACAAGGCTCCCGTGCTGATATAAGGAAAGATTTTGAATTGATTTGTGATTGAGACTACGAAGCAGTACATCGATAGTGACTCTTGTTGATACTTCTATTTCATAACTTGTGTTCTATTGTTTTGTTATGTGTTATAGATCCCTTGTTTTCTTCTGTGAAGTATTATTTGCCTTAGTTCAATGTAGCTATTCTCGGTGTACTTCTTTAATTGCCTCATTTCTATTGTTGTCATTATTTCACTGTTATACACTTGTTCAGTTTCTTATTTATTCCAGTAGGGCTTTGACCTGACCTCGTCTCAACTCTACCGAGGTTAGGCTTGCACTTACTAGGTTCGTTATGTTGTACTTATGCTACAATTCTACGCATCTTATTATGCAGATCCAGGTACTTCCTACCAGTCCAGGCACTAGCGAGAACCCGGTTTACGGAGACTTCAAGGTATGCATCCGCAGGCCTCGGAGTCCCTCTCTACCTAGTTTATTTTATTCCCTTGTCCTTTATCAGACACTGAGTATATTCAGTATCACTTCATAAAGCTTGTGACTTGTATTGCACCGGGTTTTGGGCAATTATATACATACTAAGTTCTAGAGATTTTCCTTATATTAGCTGTTGAGTTTTGAGACTTTAATTATTGTTTCGGTTATTTCTGCATGAATGTTAGGCTTACCTAGTTTTAGAGACTAGGTACCATCACGACATCCTACAGAGAAAAATTAAGGTCGTGACACAAATCTTGAACAAGGATAAATTAGACAGCTAAAGAGAAATATACTAAAAAAGACACAAATTTTTAACGTGGTTGGGTCAATGGGCCTACGTGCACTGGCGGAGATGAGCAATCCACTATATATAAGAGAGTGAAACAACCTTACAAAGAGACAAACACAAGTGACACACTAACCCTTGTCCTAAAAAGTTCTCTCCCTAAACAAGAATCTCAAACCCTATATGGCTACATTGTGGATGCTAAGTAAATATGAGAGATTTATATATTCCTTCTAAAAAAACCCAATTATAGTAAATAAGTTGTCGTATCCTTCAAGAGATATGAAACCAAATATGGTAAGAAAATCAAGACAACACCTAACTGTCCCTCCCCCCCCTCCCCGGCTGAATTTTTTGGAAAAATAAATTTTATCCACCTTTTTCACATAACATTCAACAACTCACATCTTCAAATCTCCATCACAACGTTTGTCTCAACTTGAGTAGCACTCATATTAAATTTCTTAGACAAAAATTATGATTACCATCAAATAAGTTACGACTAGAACTAAACCCGCCAAGATGAACCGGTTTTGAACCTCCCTATTTTAGGATATCTTCTGCCTTGACAACTGGTACCAGAGCCCAGATTCGGTGGGACAAGTATGGAGGTGGCAAAGTGATGGTGTGAGCCGGCGCGCACACAAGAAGAAGCTAGTTGCGGACTTTGGTTGCCATAATACTCTAACAATATGGGAAACACGCAATTAATCTTGGAAATTGACCCATGGACCGTGGTAATGAGCGACATAAAACTTAGTTCAAGGGGAGCCCCGTGGATCGTGGTGATGGGCCACGTGGGACTTAGTTCAAAGTGAAGATTGTTGGGTGTGCGAACAAAATCTCACATTAGTAGCTGAAAAGATTGGGAGCCTACATATAAGATGTATGGATCTCTTTAATGGAGGTACTTTGAAGAAAGCCGTACGAGCTTGACTCAAAGCGAACAATATCACACGATGTTAAGAGTGTGATTGGGCCATTTTAGGCCAACAGTTCCATGGAGAAATACGACCTTACCAGTACATAAAAAACCAATGGAGAACCATAGATCAGTAGTATGTGCTGACTAGCAAAAGATCTACTGCGCCAAGACTAAGCTTTTAAAATGTAAAAAGACTAGAACCTTTACAAAAGAAGGGTACCAGGTAATAAGAATCCTGTACAAAAAAATTGTTAACAACTTTGTGCCTTAAATTAGGAACCTGCATCCTGTCGAGTCTGGAGTGGTCAATAGCTTACATGGGAAGGTTCATTTGATAATCAGTCTAATATCAGTGTCGAAGTGGGAACAAAATTGGAAAACTTTACACAAAAATTCCCAATATTGCGCCTATTTATAAACTCTCTTAAGATGAATGCTTAATCATTCACTCAACCTCTCTTTCGGGCTTTAAGATATAGTTCCTATATCATTAGGATGGCTTTCAGTTTTTGCCTTAAAAGTGGTTTTATCCTTTTTTCCATTCTTAATATATGTTCTTTCAAAGTTACGTCCCGTGACCTAAAAGAGCTAATCCATGCAGGAAAGGCATGAGAAATGGATAGTGCGTCATGGACGTGAATGCTATTCACTGATTGGTCATTCTTTTCGAAAGAGTATGAGATGTATATATTTTGAGAGGCAATTTATGTTGCAATGGGTCCATAAATATACTTTGTTGACATTAAACTAAACTTTATTTTAAAATATAGTAACAAGATGTTTTTACAGTATATTGTTGAAATGAATGGTAAAAAATGGACATTGAAAGTGGCACCGGGAGATATGAAATGGCATGTTTAAGATCTTGATTCGCCCTTATATTGATAGCAATGAAATTGTATGTTTATGATCACGTGATTTAAAAATATTTTGGTATGTTATACAGTCATTTTGTTTTAAATCACAGGATTCAAAAGTTTTCTTTACCTTCTTAATTAAATTTTGTGCATAATCAAATTAAGACCATAAAATTGTGTGATCATTGCTACTAAATAGAAGTAACGGATGTCTTAGAACTGTCACGCTCCGAACTTGGTCTGGACGTAACACAATACTCGATGTCTGGCTATATGTGACGGAGCGAACCAACTGGCTGACTGAATCAATATGTGATATCATAACATACTGAATGCATAAGATAAACTAACACATGCTGACACTATAACATTACTATCTATAGCTATGAAAAGCATCGTAGCTAAATATGAAAATTTTTGTGGCAAAACACTTTAGCAACAATTTTTTTTTCCGTAGCATTCGTAGCAAAATGTAGCGTAGCTAAAAGTCAGCTACAGACTTTTTATGATCCGTGGCTAAGGACTAATACTTATTGCTACGGAAATTTTTTATGTTGTAACTATGATGGTAAAAGGTTTTTGCTACAAAAAATATACTTATAGCAAATCATTTTATTCTTTTGCCACGAGGAACAAATTTGTAGTTATCTTCATATTTTAGCCACGAAATGTTGTATTGTGGCAAAAGTTTTTATTTATTTGCTATGCAAACTCAAATTTTGTGACTATTTCTAGAGCTCAGTCTCGTGGCAATAGTACTCATGTTTAGCTACAATTTAAAAACTTCATAGCTATGAAATGAAGTATTAGCCATAAACCTTTTCATGTTGTAGCTAATATTCCATACTTTTAGCCATGAAAGATATAGAACTATAGCAAATGATTTTCTTCATTTGCTACGGAAAGTGAAAATGAATAGCCATGTTCTTGATACGTGGCTATTGTAGGAGTATATGTTTAGCTACAATTTGAAAAATTCATAGCTAATATTCCATTCTCTTTTGCCATGAAACATAAAATCGTAGCAATAAATTTTCTTCATTTGCTATGAAAATAAAAATATATAGCTACGTTCTTATTATATGGCAATATGTATGTTTAGGTACAAATTTAAAAAATCCATTACTACTAATTAAAAAGTTGCCACAAGCATTATCAGCCACAACAATTCATATAAAGCCTATTTAGAAATATAATAAAATTTTGACAATGAAACACATAGGCAACTATAGTATAAGATCTTCAATTACGTAATAAACGCAATATATTAGTAAAAAAGTTTAACACAAGTTCAACAATATCATTCCAAATATTGAAATAGCGTTTGAAACATATCAATAAGCTTTGAGAAGAGGAAAAACATTATTCTTATGCTCGTCGACCGTGATGCTTTTATAACTCCTTCACACGCTGCAATAACAATATACAAAAAAGAAAAGCAAATGACTAAATGATCCAATGGAGCATTTTTTATATAAAAAATGAAAAATTATTTTTAATATGAATATTACCTTAAAGAAATCAAATATATATACTAAATTACTAATATAAAAAAGATAGAAACAAAAATCTAATAAGTTACTTACCATTATATCTGTATCATTTTGTTGTAGATCTTGTGCTGCAAGTATCATTCTAAATTTTTCTTCCCAATGTTTACTCATCTTTGCTAGTTGATTATTCATATCTTTCTTGATTTCTTCAACTTGTTTCTTTGCTTCCCTTTTAACTTCTTCCACACGCTCATTTGCCACTTTTCTGGCCATTTCTAGTTGCTTTATAAGTTGTACTTTTGTTGGTCTACCACCAAAATATTCACTGATATTTTTTTCGAGGCCATATGCACGAAGATATTCATTTTTTTCGGCCCCGAGCACTTTTTCGAAGATATCATCATCATTTAAAGAAATTTCTCCTTCATTTTTCTGCTTTTTAAATTGGTCAAATTGGTCCTACAATAATAAAATACAAATCAATCAAATATACGTACAAATGTGTGATATAAAAGGAGATAAAAAGAAAAGAGAACACATTGACATTACAATAACATCTTGTTGAAAAGCATCAACTTGTTTTTCATTTTTTCTCTTGCGGGATTCCATAAAAACATCAACACGAGAAGGAGCTTTTTTTTTATTTTTTTTTTTGCTCCTGCGAAAAATAATCATTATGATTAAATAAAATATGTGAATATAGTTCTTCTAAATTTGTTCTAAAAATATTATTACAGTGTTCATACCATTTCGTATCTAAGTCTTGCATAACTTTTGGTCCCAATATATGGAGGCAAGGAACGTTTCGATCTATTTGTCTTGTTTTGTGTGCTCTTCTCTAAAAATTAAAAAAAAAAAAAGATTACGAACATTAGTTACTAAGGAAATGCCGATGATAAAAGAGAGCTTAATATGCCCTTGGATTTACTCATAAAAACTTACAAATCGAATATGAAATACAAGGAAAATAAAAGCATCATGCCCTTATATAAGGAAAGACTAGTGATAAAAAGAAAGCTTAAAATTTTATATGGAATCCAAACCATGGATCACAAAAATAATAATTGAGAGTAAAACACTTTCACTTATCTCAAACACACGCATAATTAATTTTTCTAAATAAACTTGAGATCCTCAAAATATAAAACATATAATAATTAAAAAGGCATAAACAATTAAATTACAATTTAAATACTTGAAAGTCAGCATCACTCCAAAGATTAACCAAATATTTCCATTCATCTGCGGCAACAAGTTTAGGCTTGTTTCGTAGGCGAAGTTGGTAATTTGCTTTTGAATCAAAATACTTCTTCTTCAACTTGTACCTATAGTCTCTATAGAGGTCACTCATTTTACTAAGAATTGCGCTTTTTCTTTCCTCGGACACATCAAAATTAAACTTTTCCTATAAAAAAATAAATGCGATCATAATTTATGATCATATATTCTAGTAATTGTTAACCCATAAGAAATTATAAAATATTCTAAATTATTAGTTTGTTAGTTTTCTTACCAAGACGATGTCCCACATATGGTCGATCTTATCTTGCTCAATCTCTTTCCAACCGTTTACCTTTAAAGGGCAATATGTTTGGCTTCTAACTGTTTGGCTCAAAAACCAAATTAATTTGCTTGCATTCGCACTGATAGCTTGATGATCTTCATCAAATTTTACCGGTAATTTCTGTCCTTCCTGCAAGTTAATTATTTTCACACACCGTGTAGGACCTCTAATTTTTCTTTTCACAACGTTGGAACCTACGAAGGTTAAATAAATAACGTCAAATAAAAATATCGATAGAAGTAATTAAGGTCAATAAAAATAGTGATTACCTGCTGAATTTGCTGATTCATGTGCTTCTACAACTGATTCTGTCACCTCTTGGAATTCATTACCCCTAAAACTATTTTCTCCAAGAGAAGTACTCATAAAAATATCATATTTTAGCAGTGTATAAATCTCAATAGGCCTTCTTGATGCATTTTGTAACTAACAAGCATATTTTTAATATCTTGATCGTCACGACATTCAACTAGCCCATCATAATCAATAATAATTCTATCACCTCTC
Source organism: Nicotiana undulata (assembly GCA_005239495.1). Taxonomy (NCBI): domain Eukaryota; kingdom Viridiplantae; phylum Streptophyta; class Magnoliopsida; order Solanales; family Solanaceae; genus Nicotiana; species Nicotiana undulata. The sequence continues at coordinate 5,027 of ML292274.1, read as the reverse complement.
AAATAAAAAAACTTGTCTCCCTCACAAATATTGAAGTTACAATGCTCTTTCAAGTCATCCAATAGGTCAAAAAAAGATATGAAATCAACATCAATGTTTGTTTTCTTCAAATGACCGCCTACATATTTTCTAGAAGGGGAGAATACAAAATGGCCACCATAGTGATAGCTAATTTCTTTCTCCCTTATCATGTCCATGCTTCCTAGAAAATTATTAAAGATGAATTAGCTAAATATGATTAAACAAAGACACAAATTTATCTAATGAAAAAAATATTTACTGATAAATTCAATATCACAATAATCATATTGCAATTACCCGGATAAACAACTTCTTCTATATGTTGTGTGAACAAGTTTTCGTCAATAGATGAATTCTTAGAACTCTTAACAGGTTCCGAGTCACGATTATCAGTCAAGCGATTAGTTTTTTTCCAAAAATTATTCCTACCCATGTCTGGTCACAAACAAGAATTTGTAAGACACTAAAATACATTATCATAAATAATAATAAGTAAAAGTTAAAAAGAAGCCAGAAGCGCTTAGGAGTCTTTTGGTTCACGAAATAGTTATACAGAGATTATAATATATAAAACCAATCATTTATGTAACAAATTGCAAAAACATAAATAAAAAAAACCTTTACCTAAAAACATGACAGAATAGTACGAAAACCCAATATAACAAATATTCAAATCTAACAGATTAACCTAAAGATCACTTTTTTAGCATACAATACAGCCAATACGCTCTTAATTTTCTAAGAGGATCAAACATAAAATCAATAAAAAAAATATACAAATATTAAAAGCTTAGAACAAGAAAATTTGATGAAGTAAAAAAATTAAACAAAATAAAAAAATTTCAAGTAAAAATTTGCTGATATACAAATATTAAAAGCTTCAAATTTGCTGATGTACAAATTTGCTGAAGTAAAAAAATTTGCTCATATACAAAATTTTAAAAGCTTCAACAAAAGAAAACAAAAAGGCGAAAATTGATAATATTGAAAAGTAAAAAAAAGGGTGCTGATAATCTTAGAACAAGAAAATTTGATGAAGTATGCAAAATTAAACAAAATAACAGAAATTAGAATGCATAAATGGGGATAGAGAGATAGGCAGAAATTACAACCTTTGCTTCTAGTAATGACAAGTTGATTTAGACAAGTAAAGAAATGGATTTTTTTTAATTTACACAACATGTTCTCATTGCCACAAGATTATGTATAATTTGTCTTGATTATGGGAATGGTTTGACTCCGACTTCTTGTGCTAGTATACTCAGTGTATATTGAACGGACCAAGTAGAGAAAAGATATTTTTGTACTGAATATATAAAATATTTTCTCTAATTCATTAAATGAACTTATACTCCTAATCTTGATATAATTATTATGATCAATGTAATTTGTTTATTGTTTTGATTTATCAAAAGGTACGACTCTATTCAGAGTTAGTGTATGCCTAATAGATTGGACAATAACGAATAACATTTGTGAACAATAATTAGTTGATAGAATCCATGACTCGGTTTTGAGTTTGATGATACCCCTTTATATAAGCTTATAAGTTTTCATGTGAAAACCCGGCCGGTGGATTTTGTATCCGTCACATGAAATAGTTTAAGCGGAATTGTAAAGGATTTAATTAGTTGATTAAATTAAATTTTCAGTGATTTAATTTAATTAACTGGTATTTGAGATCTTAACATGGGGAGTTAAAATAAGTATTATTGAATTTTTGAAATTCATACTGAGGAGTTCAATTGCAGTTTTTTAGTGGAATAAATTACAATTAAGTGTAGTAAGAATTAATTCATGCTAATTTCGAATTAATGCTATAATTGGTAGCCTCTTATTATTTTTGTGGTCCCTGCTATACCTAGTAAAAACCTGGACAAGACTTGGGTAAAAAGTGACTTGGGAGAAAAGTCATCCGTTAGAGTTAGAGTAGGATTCTACTTGTGCAAGTAGAATCCTACACGTTTTTGGAAGACAATTTTCGGCCAAAAATAACTCTACTTAAGGAGGACGAATTTCACCTAATTACTCACTTTCAGAGTTGTATTGTTTTTGCCCACCCAAAAGCAAAAACGTCCAAGGTTTTATTAGGCATATAGCAGAAGACTGCAGCCCTGGATTCTTGTTGTTTGGAAGCTTTGTGTAACGATTTCAAGAGGTTAGTGCTTCTAATCTTGTGATTATAGCAATGTCTAGTTTACATGTATTAGATGCCTGGAATGTTATGCTTGCTTCCGCTGCGCATGTTCTAATAATTGGTATCAGAGCCTCTTACATCTAACTAGATAATGTAATACAGCATGAATAGAGTAATATTAAAACCTGTTATTCAATGATACATGTTTGATTTGATTATTCTATCTCAAAAATATTTTTTTATTAGTATCTTAATTCTGAAATTAGGAATTAATATACACATCATAAACAATGGTGTTATATTTAATGACAGTCTGTTTAATTACGTTTTTGATGAATATCAATTTGTTTTTTTTAAATAAAAACATGACTGTTTCTTGAATGCTATTAATTCTGTAATTATGGGTTAATACATATATGCATAAACAGTGAATTAAATCTCTTTGAGTAGCGTTTTGTCCATAATCAGAGAGTGTTATAGTAATAAAAACTTGACTGTTTTGTATGATATTTGTTCTGTAATTATGGATTAATATACAGAATTATGAACTTGACAGTCTGTTTAACATACTGTTTTTTTTTTACAATTCTATCTGAACATGTTTTTATTATTATTATAATAATATTATTATTATTATTATTATTTTGAGTTCTGAAATCATGTTTTAACATACAAGAGTATATTATGTGATTTGAACAAGTCAAAATAATAAAAAACTCAAAATCGCCAAAAACAGAATTCTACAAATAGGTCATGCCTTTTAGAATTCTGAAATTCTGTCGAACTCCGATTGACCTCAAATTTGGTAGGTTCATCGGAAACGGCCCAACTTAAACAACACATCAGCTTTGCTGATGATGTACGTCGTTTTTTGGGCATTCGGGGTCGTTTAGATGAGTTTTTTGGCTATTTTTATATCTTCTGGAATTTTTTAATAAAAAGAAATTTTTTAAAAAAAAATCAGTGATGGTAGGGTTCAATTCCCATTGTTTACAATCATGTTTTACAGTTATATAATGAATTTATATGTTGACATAGGTCTTCTTCCCCATCGGATAAATTCATTATAGATGATTACTGTAGTTTTGCCTCTAGTTATTTGATTACTTGTATTAACTCTCCAACTGAGTTACATGTTGATTCAATGAAACTAGAGTTTGTAAAAGTGATATTTACCTATCTTAAATTAACAATTTACTCTCCATCTGAGTTGGTCCTGTTTAAATTTATGGGGTTAACATCTTACATCACTCATATATTTTGCATGAATAGTTAAGTTTCCCTAATGAATCTAACTGTTCAATGAGCATGGTTATATGTGTAATGTGTTGTTTTTGAATTTAATTATTCCAAATACATAACTAATGATCTATTTAATGTAAATATCTCTCAGATTAACCATGTCGTCATTCAACCCACTTACCTCAATTCTGAACCAAAACAAGTTAGAAGGACCGAATTATGTTGACTGGAAAAGAAACCTTGATATTGTCCTAACTGCTGAAAGTTACAAATTTGTAATCACTG
>ML292273.1:2100-47497 GCA_005239495.1 Nicotiana undulata | reverse complement strand
TTCTAAAATGTTAAACAGGAAAGTGTTCTAACTGATTAAGGGGTCGGCTTGCCTGACAGTGGTTTCCGGCGCCATCACAACCCATAGGTTTTGGGTCGTGATAGAAGGCTCGAGCGAGTCCATATTATGATTTAGGACTTGTTGGTATATTTGGGCGAGGGCGAGGGTGGACCTAGGGGCCTCCCGAGCACCCAAGAGGGCTAAAAACCAGCAAAAATAGCTACTGGTGCACCTGATCTGGTGTGACCGCCGGTGCGGTTGCCCAGACGCAGGTGCGACCCTAGGGGAGGTCCACCTTTCTCGCAGGTGCGGACCAAAGTTCGCAGGAGCGGAATCGCTGGTGCGGAATACCCTCTGCAGCTGCGACCCCAGCCCCACTCGCCCATTGCCGCAGGTGCGAGCCTCAGCTCGTAGGCGCGGGACCGCAGGTGCGGAATCCCTGTAGGCAGGCAGTATATATATTTTCAAAAACGGGATTTCACCTTCTTCTCTCATTTACTTCCACCATTAGAGACTAAGGAGCTTGGTTTAAATATCCCACGACCTAGCCATTGAAGAGGTAAATTAATCCTACACTAATTCTTGTTTCAAGCATGAATTTCAAACTAAATTCCCTACTAAATCATTGAAAATCAAGAAGTGGGTAGAACCTAGGGTTCTTGAGGAAAAATGGTGAATTGTCCGTTTAATGCTATGAATTCTAGTAGAAACTACATATTAACGATCCTTAGACTTCGGGTAAGTGATTCCTTCGAGAGTTTTCAGAAATTGAACATGCGGGCCCGGTGTTGAATTTTGGGAATTCTTCAAGAATATTGAATTATTGAATAAATAGGATAATTTTTCCTACGTTGAGCATGAATTGATGTAATTATACTATGTTTGTCTAGTTGCGAGTCCTCGAGGGTAGAGTTCAGAGTTGGGGCGCATCCTTGATCCGAGGGGTAGATTCGACACGAGGTGAGTCTCCTTTCTAACCTTGTAAGAGGGAATTGTCCCCATAGGTGTTCTATTTGCTGTGTGTAATTGTTTTGGGGGCTACGTACGTACAAAGTGATGAGAGTCCGTGTGTAGCGACTATATTGCTATGTCGGGTAGTTTTAGGGCTCACAAGCATGTCTCTATGTGCCTTATATGTAACTTTGGGTGTACTTGAGCTGCTGGTTACTTCTGAATTGGTATGGAAACGTGGAAAGTTGCATTTATATTTCCAATTGATTAATCTTTGTTACGAGAATAGCCCTACCGAGTTCATTGCTACTTCGATATATATATATATATATATATATATATATATATATATATATATATATCAAGTATAATTGAGTCATCACTCGAGTCACATGTATGATTCGCGATCGAGGGGAGCTTTATGATAAATCAGTATAATTGAGTCAGCACTCGAGTCGCAGGTGTGATTCGCGATCGATGGGAGCTTTATAATTAATCAGCATAATTGTGTCAGCACTCGAGTCGCAAGTATGATTCGCGATCGAGGGTAGCTTTACGACTGTTCAGTGTTTAGATATTTCCTTACGACTCTGGCTGGTTGTCTCAATCTTGTGTGCGCATGTCTATTTGGTATTGTGTTACTTGACATTGGCTTGACGGGTATATGGGGAAAAGGGAGAGTGTACATTGTTGATTTCAGTAGTTACTTGGATTTTACTGTACTTGACACGTTTATGCTGCTTACTGCCTTACATGTCTATTGCATTCCATTATATCCTGTTATGTATTATTACTGTTGGATCTTAGTGAGTGTCAACTTGACCTCTCGTCACTACTTCTTCGATATTAGACTAGATACTCACTGGGTACATATTTATTTATGTACTCATGCTGCACTTCGGTACTTAATTGTACAGGTTCTGAGGCTGGTGTTTCTGGTTATCCGACCGGAGCTAGATATTGATTGTAGCAGACTAGACTTCACGGTGAGCTGCTTCTCCTGACAATCCTCAGCAGCGCCTTGGATTTTTCTTTGTTATTTCCCGTCTACTTATTTCAGACAGTGGGATTGTATATATATATTTTTTTCTCTAGTGTATATATTCAGTTAGATTGCCCGTGACACTAGTTCCTGGCGCGCACGTAGTGGTTATTTTTGTATTTTGGGCTGTATATGCACATGCTCATGCATTGCCACACGCTCCTCTACGACTGTTATATGTACCACTGTGTTATCATCTTTAGATATCATGCTTACACTTGTTAAAATTTGTAAATGTTGTACTACATAATCAAATGAAAAAGGGAACACTTAGTGAATTTTATGTTGGCTTGCCTAACCCCGTAGTTGGGCGCCATCACGACCGAGTTAGGAATTTGGGTCGTGACAGGTTGCACTCACAAATGGATGCAATGATTGAAGCTTCAAGGGTCAAAAAGCCTTGGAGGTGGGTGATAGCCAAGAAGTTGGAAATTCTTCCTTGGTACTTGAACAAAGCCAAGAAGAACTCTCAAATGCTCAAAAAATGAGAGGATGATGCTCATGTTGGAGGCCATTCTTGAAAATGAGGAAAAGCACAACTTTGCACTCAAAGAATTTAAGCATTAAGTGACTCAAAATGATGAGCACATCCGCACTTTGGAGGATCAAATGCAAGCATTGATGGAGGCTGATCATGCCTCTCAAGTTGAAAGTGTGGATAGAAGCAAAGTAGAGTCCAATTCTGAGGGTGAGAGTGAGATTTACTTTGAGGAAACAAGACTTGAACATCCGCCAACCGACTCCATGAGTGTCAGTGATGCCGAAAAAAATATGGAATTAGAGTCAACCGGGGTGATTGAAAATTTGGTTGAAATTGACACTATTCCGGGGGAAAATGAGGCTGTCAAAATCCGGAAAAAATTGCAAGTTGAAGGTTTGAGGGCACATTCCAAGCATTTTTCAACATTGTAATTGTGTGGTGATACGGAAGTTGAACTACACGAATCAATGAGGTTTTGCGAGGAGGAAAAATTCATACCATACATCTTACAATTTGAGGAACCAAGAAAGCAAAATGACATTCCTCACATGAGAGCCAAGAAGTGCAAAATGAAGAATTTAAGGCTTGGCTCGGTCATCTATTTACCACCCCCACCGCCCGTGGTCCCAAGCTAGGTTCCCAATTCATATCATCCAAGTGGCGAGAAAAGTGGTAAAGTGATTTGCGTCATGCCACGACGCTAAATGGGGCGCTTGGTGGGAGGAAACCCATCATTTTTCAAAAATTTTGGTCGTTTTTGAAATTTTCTTTTTAAAAATAGCTTCTTATATTTTTTCTAACCAATCTGCCATGTTTCAAATTTTTTGGAGTTGATTTGAGCAGGTCGGGGTGACCGGGTGGCCACAAAACAGTGCTGGTGCAAAAATTGCAGTGCAACACACTGTTGCACTATGCGATCGCAAAACAACAAGTGCAATCGCATAGTATTGAGCACCCCAGTGCACTATGCTATCGCATAGTAAGTTATGCGGTCGCAGATTTATATGAATATTAAAACAGTGTGATCGCACCCAAACAACTGCGAACGCAGTGTGTCCTGGTAAGTAGCTCTAACTTTTAAACATTGGAACCCCCAAATTGCCTATCTTTCTACCCAAAACATATTTTCCCACTCCCATACTCTCAAAAATTCATCAAAAGGCTTTCTCCCTTCAATCTCACACAAATTATTCAAGTTCTATCTCTGGGGTATGTAACTCATCACTCAATTCATTCTTTAACAAGTTTTATTTTTGTGTGATATTAGTGTAAATAAACACTTGCTTTTCCTCTTTCCCCATCTCCATCTTTTATGATTCTTAGTTTAGTGTTTTTGTTTTGAATTTTGTGTTGAATGTGTGCATCTTTGCTAGGTGAGGATTGGTTGAGTGAATATTTTCTGATTCTTGAATAAATTTTGGGCTAAAACTTTGCCCTAAATCTCTGAAATTGAGGTAAAATTTTGGTGCCTTGTGTGTGCTTGTGAAAACGCCCAATAGAAGAAAATCACTGGGCGAAAAAAGTGCTTATGCGATTGCAGTGGCCTGGGCGCGATCGCACAGTGTCAAAAATAGAAAGGTAAAATTTTTCACTATGCGATCGCATTGCACTACCTGCGATTGCACGGTGCTGCCTCAGGAGCAAAATTTTTTGTCCCTATGCAATTTCAATGGGAAGAGTGCGATCGCACTGCTGCCCAAAACTGGCAGTGAACCAGTGTCTTCGCCAATTTTTGTGCGTTTGCTTCGCGGCTCGTTTCTTTGGCCTAAATACATTGTAATATTGTGTATAAGGTACATGTTAGTTCTTTTAACATTTGGTCTCAGTTTGTAGGTAGTTTGCGCACAAAATGGCCTCGGAAAATGTTAAGAATGTGCAAGAAAATTTTCCCCCAACTGTGGAAGAAGAGTATTTTGATGCAACGAGGTTCACGGCGGCGGAATGTGAAAGGAATTATGACAGGCTCATGTCAAAGAGCATTGTCAAAGAAAGAGGAATCCATCTAGAAAAACTCGAAGCTAAAATGCCGGAGTTTTTTCACAGACTGGACGATAGTGGATGGATATGCTTTGCTCATGAATCGATCAAAGCGAACTACACAATAGTTCGCAAATTTTATGCCAACGTCGTGAGGACTAATTTCTAGGGGGATGTTTTCACTTTTGTCAGAGGAAAGCGGATCGACTTCGGGCTTGAGGTAATAAATGCACATTATGGGCTTCCCAATGCGGATAGTGAGATATACATAGCTAGGGGAAGAGAGAGGGGAGCCGATTGGTTTGTAGAAAAGCTTCATGATGTGGTGCAGCCGACTTGGGCAAGAATTCATAAAGGGGTTGATTCTCTCGAGTTCACTGTGGAAGCCAAATTTTGGCTATGCATTATTTGTGCCAGGATTTTGCCAACTAGGCATGAGACTAAGGTGACGTTTGAAAAGGCGTTGATGATCGCTGCTATTACGGTTGGCTTACCGATGAACGTGGGCCAGCACATCATGAGTGAGATTGAGGAAGCGTGCAATGGAAGGTCTAGCAGCATATTCTTCCCCTCTTTGACCACTCAGTATTGTTACAATGCTCAGGTGCTACCAAACCCGACTGATGATGAGAAGGACCCCGCCGTAGCAATCTATCCTTTGCTTCGAAAAGGGCCAGATGATAAGAAGAAGAAGAAGAAGAGAAGGATCGATGTGATATCTCCGTCATTTGGGCAGTTTGATGAGTCCGCCAAGGGATCCGGTGGTGCCTCCACAGCTACAGCAGGATCACATGACCTCATGGACCCCCTTCCTTATGGCCCCCCCACTATGCGCCACATTTCCCATCAGATCTATGGTGTGGATGCTCAGATTCGATAGTTTGTTGCGGGTCTTCCCTCCGGTCCATCTGGTGAGGGAACTTCGACTAGGTCTGGTAGAAGCCACTGACCTTGGATGATGTAGTGCTGAAGCAAAAGGCAATCAAGAACATATTGGAGGACATGAGCAGGAGGCAAGGAAAACTTGAAAGGCGACAGATTAAACTCAAGGAGCATGAAAAGAAGAAAAGCAAGTTTCTGTCGAGGATGATGCACAAGCTGAGTTCGCTATATGGCTCACAGGATTCTGAGGACGATGATGAGGATGTGGAGTTTCGATTTCCCGCCACCTTTAGCTCTGAGTGATGCAGTTTCAGGGAGCACCTCCTTCATTTTACCTTGTTTTGATTAGTTGCATTGAGGACAATGCAACACTTTAGGTTGGGGGTGGCTCATATTTTATCTATGTTGTAGAGCATCGCATGGAGCATGACATAATTTTTGTGACTTATGCAGATTTGTTGACAATTTTAGTTTACTAATAACATTGTGTAGGCATTCTCTTGTTGGTTTTTATTTTTACTCTTAGTTGTTTTTAATTTGTTTTTTTTTTCATAGTAGTATTTAGCATTTTGTTTTGTTGAATTTTATTTTTCTTCTTATTACTTGTGTTTATTTTTGTTTTTATTTAGGTTTCATTATAGTAGTATTAATGGAACTCCTTGGTTTTTTTCTTCTACTACGGTTCTTTTACAAGGATATTATTTTCGTTGAACCGGGTGACTTTTCCCAATGATGGATAGCGTGACAACTTTCTTAAGGGATTAGTCTTGTTTAGTTTTTTTTTTTAGAAAGTATATTTTTTTAGAAAGTAAAATTTTTTTTAGATAGGTTGGTAGCTAGTTGTGAATAAATCGGCTTTTGGGATGTAATCTTGTGCCCATAAGCCAACATGTGACTTGTTTGGTACCAATATGATTTAAACCTTGGCATATGAAGTTTTTGAGCTTTCAAATACAAACAAAATATATGAAATAACAAGAATGCTCCTTGTTGTGATTTTTAGATTCTAATTTTGGCTCTTTGATTCACTAAATAGCTTTTTAGGCTACATGTGACTTCCTTGAGTTTCATTAGTTCCAATTGGATTTTGGATTTGTATTCCATTTGAGTTTCATGTGCCATGTGTGGTGAGTTTAATTGTGAAGTTCTTTTGCATCATTTGTGGTCTAGAACTTGCCCGGAATGTGTTTCAAGGCGAAAGTTTAGATTAAATTGGTTTGGAAAATGATATTAGGCCTTCCTTGGACCATTTTTTGTGCCTAACTTTCCTACCCATAAATATTTTCCCTAGTCAACCCTTTTGAGCCTTTTAACTTTTTCTTTGGCAACCATGTTACAAACTATTCTTGTAAAACCATACCTCCTTAAGTAATTTAAGGTATGAATATAGGCTAAAAGCCTAAGTTTGGGGGTGGATGTTGAAAAAGTTGTGATACGGAGGCTTCTTAAAAAGTGAAAAGTGTTGTTAAAAATAGTATAGAAGAAAGCTTGAATAAATGGAAGACTAGGTGAATAAAAAAAAAGAGAAAAGAGAAGAAAGGGTGGGAAAAAAATCTTGAAGGAAGTGGACTTTAATTGTTGAAAAAGTGTAGTGCTTAGGGAGGTTTGAGTCATTCTTGTGCCACACCTTGACCAAAATCATAAATTACAACCCTTTAAGTCCTAATTGATTTTGAACCAGGTATGTCTACATTAGTGGAGAAATACATAAAGGGCAAGCCTATGGTACTACTTATGTGCATTTGAATATCTTTGTGTGAGAGAGAGTTGAGTTTTCTATCTGACATCCCTTCTATGTTTTGAATTGAAATTTATGAGTTTGGGATTCTCTCTTAAAATGTGAGGGCACATGAAACTCAAGTTGTGAAACTAATCCCATTTTCAATTGGGAGGAATGAGGGAGGGAAGACAATTGTAATGGAGAGGCAAGTTGTGAATCTTTAATGTCATGACTTGGTTGTTACTTTGGTTAATGTGTTGTTTAAGTTTTTGAAAATGAAATAAAATGTGCAAAAAGTTAGTGATTCATATGCCTTGGATTAATTGTTGCTACCAACCAAAGTCATTAGATTGAGCTTGAATTGGCCCTTTTTGACTTGAAATGATACTTGATATGTCGTTGAGCTTAAGTGATCTGATTCTTGTTAGATGTTCTTAGTTTTTGAATTGCTTGAGGACAAGCAATAGTTTAAGTTTGGGGGTTTGATAAGTTTGTATTTTATCAACTTATCTCATCTTAATACTTAATCTTTTGTGTAATTTTGTTGAGAATTAAGACGTATATTTATGATTATTGGTATATTTCAGATGTCAAGTGATTTAGAGATGATTGTGAATAAATAGTGTGAAAACAAGTCAAAACGGAGCTAAAATGGAAATTAGGAAATTTGCCCAGTTTTTATACTGTGCGACCGCGTATATTCTAATGCGATCTCATAGGTTCCAGCATTATGAAATTGTGCGATCGCCAACACGGACAATGCAAACGCATAGAGGAGGCAGGCATGGTCAGCATATGGTCAAAGGCGTTGTGCGAACGCACAATATATTTTCTTGGCAGTCATGGGAAATTTTGGAATTTCACGTTTTAATCCCTAAACCTCTTTAACACCCGACCTAGCAGATATTTTCTGCATATTTTGGCATTGTAAAATATATTTTTGAGTAGAGAAGAAGAGAGAAAACATTTGTGGAAGCTAGAGTTTGCACACACACTTGGGATTTGAAGATTTCAACCTTGTGGTTAAGGATTTCTTACCCATTTATGTTTGTTTCTTCATTTCCTTGATTTGTATTGAATATCTAAGTGTGTAGTATTTGTTTCCAACACTTGAATCTTGTTTATGTGAATATTCATATTTAAAGTGTGGATTAAATACCTTGATGTGTTTTGTATTGAATGATTTTCATATATTTATGAAGTGAGTTATAGTTACTTTAATTATTTTTTTTCTTTAATGTTTTCAAAGGGATTAGCTAACCCTAGGACTCGCCCATTAAATCCGAATTAATTTTGGAAAAGATAATTTGGGGTTGGAAAAGATTAATTAACAAGAACTTGAGGCTTTAACCCTCATTTTATAGATTCTACCTAGGGATAGGATTGAACTACTTGTAGCCATATCCGGGTGTGCTTAATCTCTTAATTGGGTTAGGAATAATTCAGTTAGAAAGTCTTGTTAGTCTTTGGAAAAAGCTAATTAAGAATTATTATCCGTGGCTAATTAGCATAAACTCGCTCATATTTGTAAAATCGTGAAATACATTGTATCATTATTTGAGTGTAATTCCCGAAGCACTCACACTTGTTTCCATTGATCATTTTACTTGATTTCTAGGTTAGTTTATATTTTCGCATTTAATTATAAACAATTTCAAAACCAAAATCTATTTGTTTGGCATTGCACGATAAGTGATAATTCTTTTACATTCCTAATCGCCTTCATATTGTTCTTTGTGGGATTCGACCCCAACCTTGTTGGGTTACTATATTTGACATCGATCGCTTACACTATTTTATGGTGTAATTTGAGCGTATCAAATTTTGGCGCCGTCGCCGGGGAAAAATTGGCGTAATTTAGGTTGTTTGAGAAGTAAGCATAAGTGCTTTGATCCAAACTTGTAAATATTTGTGTAATTATTTTTCTTGCTTATTTTCTTAATTTTTGATATAAAAAAAAATATGGCATCTTATAATGAAAATTGGTCGGATGGTAGTTGTTCATACTTTGATGACCTTTGTCCTTATTGTGGAGGACCACACTCGTGGCAAAATTGTTTAAATTCTCCCGGGGATGGATTCTGCGAACAATCTCAAACCCATGAGTGGAGTATTTGCGATAGGTGTGGTTTCCAAAATGGTCAATGGTATGATTGTGTATATTTGTTCGTCCCTTCCCCGAGCCCCCACTATGATGATTCTACTTTTTTTGATGGAAATTTTAAGGGCGAAGAAGTGGAGGAAATTGAGCATGGTAGAAATGGAGAGTTCAAGCTCATGTTGGAGTGTTTACTGGAAGAAGGAAGTCATGAGAAAAATGCCTTGGAAGAACTTTTGGAGACTAGTCTCCAAAATGATTTGGCACTTGAAAGGTTGCACTCACAAATGGATGCAATGATTGAAGCTTCAAGGGTTCAAAAAGCCTTGGAGGTGGGTGATAGCCAAGAAGTTGGAAATTCTTCCTTGGTACTTGAACAAAGCCAAGAAGAACTCTCAAATGCTCAAAATGAGAGGACGGTGCTCATGTTGGAGGCCATTCTTGAAAATGATAAAAAGCACAACTTTGCACTCGAGGAATTGAAGCATGAAGTGACTCAAAATGATGAGCACATCCTCACTTTGGAGGATCAAATGCAAGCATTGATAGAGGCTCATCATGCCTCTCAAGTTGAAAGTGTGGATAGAAGCCAAGAAGTGTCCAATTCCGAGGGTGAGAGTGAGCTTTACTTTAAGGAAACAAGACTTGAACATCCGCCAACCGACTTCATGAGTGTTAGTTGTAACGACCCAACCGGTTGTTTTGCGTATTCGGACCCCGTTTCCCCAAATAATACTTCCCGTAGTGGCTTATCGTGATTTGTGACTTGCGGGGGTGGGTGGACCGGGAATTGGAAGTGTTTAGAATAGTATAGGAACACTTGGTTCCTTAAGGTTGGCTTTTAAGGCCAAGTTTAACTTCGGTCAACATTTTTAGTAAACGACCTCGGAATCGAGTTTCGTCGATTCCAATAGCTTCGTATGATGATTTTAGACTTGTACGCGTGTCCGGAATGAGTTTTGGATGACCCGAGAGTGTTTTGGCGCCAAATAGCGAAAATAGAGTTTCCTTAAGTTCATAATTTGGGTTGGAACGTGTTTTTGTGTTATCGAGGTCCGAATGGAATTCCGAGATGGGGAACAGTTCCGTTATATCATTTATGACTTGCTCGCTAAATTTGGTGTCATTCTGAGTAGTATAGGTCGGTTCAGCGCATAGAAACCGAATTCTAAAACTTAGAAATTCTTATGTTTGATTCTAGGGGTTTTGAAGGGTGATTTTGAGTTTTAATGTTGTTTTGAGTGTTCCGAAGGCTCGAGCGAGTCCGTAATAGGATTGAAGACTTGTTGGTATAATTGCACGGGGGCTCGGCTGGGCCCAGGTGCCTCTCGAACCCCAAACGGGGCCAAGAACCAGCAACTTCAGCTGCTGGTGCACCAGATCTGGTGTGACCGCAGGTGCGGTTGCCCATATTGCAGGTGCGATACCGTCCCTGCGGTCAATCCATCGCAGGTGCGATCCCAGGGGAGTTGGCCCAAATACGCAGGTGCGGACCTGTTGGTGCAGGATTCTTCCGCAGGTGCGGACCCGCCGGTGCGGGGTCCCTCTCGCAGGTGCGGTCCCAGGCCTCCTTGGCCATTTCCGCAGGTGCGACCACTTGGCCGCCGGTGCGGGACCGCAGGTGCGAGAATCACTGAAGGCAGAGAGTCATTTAATACGGGATTCCATCATTCTTTACCCACCATAGGCGATTTTGAGAGCTTCCAAGAGGGTGTTCGGCCTAACTACTATGAGGTAAGTAAATTCCATTTAAATGCTAGTTTATTTCATCAAAACTTAGGTAGATTAACCCCTAATTAGTGAAATCAAAGGGGTTAGAGTGGAAACCTAGGGTTGATGAACTTTAGGGAATTTCACCACTTTTCTACCATGAAATCATGTGAAAATTATATGATAATGATCCCTAGGCTATGGGTGAGTGTTTTCTTCGAAAATTTCTGGAAATCCGAGCATGTGGGCCTGGGGGTGTATTTTGGGATTTCTTCAAGAATGATGAATTTAGCTAAACTAGTAATGGAATTTCATACTTTTGAGCGTATATTGATATATTTAAAAAATATTTGGCTAGTTTCGAGTCCTTGGGCGACGAGTTTGGAGTTTCGGGCACGTTCTTGACCCGGAAAGTAGGTTCTATGTGCGGTGAGTCTCCTTTCCAACCTTGTAAGAGGGAATTGTCCCTATAGGTAATTGTAAACGAGTAAATGTCCTTATTTGCGGGGGCTATGTACGCACCATGTGACGAGAGTCTGTGCGTAGATACTATTATTCCGTGTCGGGTGGTGTTAGGACTCACAAGCATGCCTTGACGTGTCTTGCCTATATCCTTACATGTATTGCTAGTTGTTTAACATCCTTGAAATTGATATGGAAATGATAGAAAGTATCCTGTAAATTTTAATGTTTAACTCTATGTTTCTAAGTATGTTCCCTAAGCTATTCCTGAGATTTTTCCTGATGATTTTATGTATGTCTACGAGCACCCGAGTCACAGGTATGATTCGTGAGGGGGGTAGCCTTATATTATGTTAAACGTGTCGCATGATCGATTCACGAGCGGGATAATAGATGCATCTATGGTTCAGGCCGTTCGACCCTCCGCTGTGCACATTTATATATTGCGATGCTTCGGCCGTACGCTTCGGCATACTATATGCTATGTGTTTGACTGAGAGTCTTATTATCATTGATTTCAATTAAATTGCTCGGTATGGAAGGGAACTTGAGGTTCTTTGTTTAATATTGTTATCTGTCACTTGAAGGAAGATTTTATTTGAATACTTGATTGTTCCATGCCTACCTGTTTTCCGTAGTTATTAAACCTGCCCAGATTTGTTGCATTATATTATTATTATTGACCTAGTGAGTAACACGTCTACCTCTCGTCACTATTCGAGTTTAGACGGGATACACACTGGGTACATATTTAAATATATGTACTCATGCTACGCTTATGTACTTAATTGTACAGGTTCTGAGGCAGCTGCATCTGGTCACCATACTGGTCATCGTCGTTGAGTACTGTCCGGACCCGACTACACGGTGAGCTGCTCCTCTTGGCATTCTCGGCAACACTGTGGAGTCTTTTACTATTTCTTTTGGAGATTATTGTCTACTTCTTTCCGACAGTAGTGCTTTTATTATTTGTCAGTCATGTATATTTCTAGTAGTCGCCTGTTGACTTGTGACACTAGGTTCTGGCACACTTAGTAGATTTTTCTAGTATATCTCTTTTTTGCGATATTGTACATGCTGGCAAACACCTTTTGAGTTACACGACCTCATTTGCTTCCACTTAACTATTGTTTAAACAAATTTCCTAACTTAAAAATCCGGAAAGACTCTAATTACCCAAACAAGTGGAGTAACCTCGTTAGTACGTAGATGTTGGCTTGCCTGACCCTGGTGTTGGGCGCCATCACGACCCGAGTGGAATTTGGGTCGTGACAACATGGTATCAGAGCTCTAGGTTCACGTAGGTCTCACAAGTCACAGGCAAACCTAGTAGAGTCTTGCGGATCAATACGGAGACGTCTGTATTTATCTTCGAGAGGCTATAGGGTGTTAAGAAACCTCCCTTTATTCCTATTCTATCGTGCAGTCGATGGTTACTAATTCTCATACTTCTATTCTCTCACAGATGGTGAGGACTCGTGCAACTGATATCCTAGACTAGGGAGATGCCGCTACCCCCGTCGTACGAGGCAGAGGCACGGGGAGGGCACCAGCCCGAGGTAGAGGACGAGGGCGTCCCAGAGTTGCTCCACTAACACCCCTAGAGGATCCTGTCATTGAGCAGCATGACGAGGTGCCTCCAGCAGATCCTTCCCCAGCGGATTTCATGACTGCACCCGGCTTTCAGGAGGTCATGGGCCGTATGATGCGGTTCATGGATTCTATGACTCAGGCTGGTTTATTTCCAGCGGATCCTGCCACATCTCA
Organism: Nicotiana undulata; assembly: GCA_005239495.1. Lineage (NCBI taxonomy): Eukaryota > Viridiplantae > Streptophyta > Magnoliopsida > Solanales > Solanaceae > Nicotiana > Nicotiana undulata. The sequence continues at coordinate 34,407 of ML292273.1, read as the reverse complement.
GGCTGGAGGGGGAGTTCAGACCCCTACTGCCCAGGCCGCGGGACATGCAGCGACAGTATATCAGACTCCGGGTACTCTGCCCATGGATGGAGCCCAGCCAGTAGCAGCATCACCTGAGCTCAGACCAGCTGCGGACGACGATCCACAGAAGCTACTTGACAGATGGACTCGATTGCACCCTCCGACCTTTGGAGGTGACAGGGGTGAGGATGCTCAGGACTTTATTGATAGGTGCAGGGACAGACTGCACAACATGAGGATTCTGGAGTCCCATGGGGTTGATTTTACTACTTTCCAGCTAGAGGGCAGGGCCCGCAGATGGTGGCAATCTTACATCCTGGTTAGGCCAGCAGTTTACTCAGCTATTCTTGGACAGATATATTCCGCCCTCTTAGAGGGAAGAGCTGCGATATCAAATTGAGCAGCTGGAGCAGGGCCAGATGTCTGTGACAGACTATGAGGCCCGGTTTTCAGAGTTGTCCCGCCATACCCTCATGATTCTTCCTACTGATGCTGAGAGGGTGCAGAGGTTCGTAGCAGGATTGCACTCTAGTATTAGGGACAACATGGCCCAAGATGTGGAGATGGGTACTCCTTATCAGCTTGTGGTCGAGATAGCTCGCCGGATTGAGGGTTACCGATGGAGAAACAGAGAGCAGAGTCAGCAGGACAAGAGAGCTAGATTTTCTAGAGACTTCAGGGGTACCCCAGCTAGGGGTAGAGGTCAGTTTGGTAGAGGTCTGCCCAGCAGGCCACCATTTTCGGCTCCACCACCACCTTCTCGCGGTGCTCCAGCGAGACCATATTTCAGCGTCATGCTGGAGAGTTCTTACCTCCCTCCAGCCATTCAGGGTCCCTTCGGTGGGTATTCAGGTCATCAGGGTTCTCCTAGTACCTATTTCAGTGCTATACCAGAGGTTTCTCACTATTCCCCAGCTATTCAGGGTCCTCCTTCTTCAGGGCAGCGGGCCATGCCTTCAGTGAGATGTTTCGAGTGTGGGGATTCAGGTTATTTGAGGAGGTCTTGTCCCAGGTTTCGGGGCAAGGCTGTCCAGCAGAGTTATCAGCCTACATACTCAGCACCGGCGCCCCGTCCACCTAGAGGTGGAGGGCAGACTGGTAGGGGTCATCCCAGAGGTGGGGGCCAGGCAGGGGGAGCTCAGCTAGATCCTATTCAGTCCAGCGGGGGTCAGTCTTCAGGTACTCCAGCCAGGTTTTATGCTATTCCAGCCCGAGCAGATGCAGTGGCCTTAGATGCCGTGATCACAGGTACTATTTCAGTATGTGGTAGAGAGGCATCAGTGTTATTTGACCCAGGGTCTACTTACTCATATGTGTCATTCTTATTTGCTTGTTTCCTTGATGTTCCTTGTGAGTCCCTGGTTTCTCCTATATGTGTATCCACTCATGTGGGTGACTCTGTAGTGGTAGACCAGGTTTATCGGTCTTGTGTGATTACCTTCTATGGGTTCGAGACTCGAGTGGACCTTCTATTGCTCGATATGGTTGATTTTGAGATTATACTAGGCATGGATTGGCTATATCCTCATCATGCCATCTTGGATTGCCATGCCAAGACGGTTACTTTGGCCATGCCTGAGATGCCTAGACTGGAGTGGAGAGGTTCCTCAGTCAGTGCAGCCAGCAGAGTCATTTCCTTCCTGAAGGCTGGACACATGGCCGAAAAGGGTTGTTTGGCGTATCTTGCTTATGTGCGGGACACCACCGTCGAGTCTCCGACTATTGATTCAGTGCCCGTGGTTCGAGAGTTTGCTGATGTATTCCCTTCAAACCTTCCAGGCATGCCTCCGGATCGTGATATTGATTTCTGCATTGATTTAGCTCCAGATACTCAGCCTATTTCCATTCCCCCATACCGTATGGCTCCTAAGGAGTTGAAGGAGCATCTTGAGGAGTTATTGGCTAAGGGGTTTATTAGATCGAGTGTATCGCCGTGGGGTGCTCCAATTCTATTCGTGAAGAAGAAGGATGGGTCTATGCGGATGTGCATCGATTACCGACAGCTGAACAAAGTCACCATCAAGAAAAAGTATCCATTACCGCGCATTGATGATTTGTTTGACCGGTTGTAGGGTTCCAGGGTGTTTTCCAAGATTGACTTGAGATCAGGGTACCACCAGTTGAAGATTCGGGCTTCTGATGTTCCGAAGACTGCGTTTCGTACGAGATATGGCCACTATGAGTTCTTGGTGATGTCCTTTGGTTTGACTAATGCCCCAGCAGCATTTATGGACTTGATGAACAGGGTGTTCGGGCCGTATATTGATTCCTTTGTCATCGTCTTCATTAACGACATTGTGATTTACTCACGTAGCTTGGGAGAGCACGAGCAGCATTTGAGAGTTGTGCTCCATACCTTGCGGGAACAGAAGCTATATGCTACGTTCTCCAAGTGTGAGTTTTGGTTGGATTCCGTGGCGTTCTTGGGTCACGTGGTTTCTGGAGAGGGTATCAAGGTTGATCCTAAGAAGGTTGAGGCGGTTCAGAGTTGGCCACGTCCTACTTCAGCTACTAAGATCAGGAGTTTCTTGGGTCTGACAGGCTACTACCGCGATTTGTGGAGGGTGTTTCATCCATTGCAGCCCCATTGACTAGATTGACTCAGAAGAATGCTCTGTTTTAGTGGTCCGACGAGTGTGAAGCGATCTTTCAGAAGCTCAAGACAGCATTGACTTCAGCACCAGTATTAGTATTGCCTACTGGTTTTGGGATGTATACGGTGTATTGCGACGCTTCACGCGTTGTCTTGTGGTGTGTGTTGATGCAGGAGGGGAGAGTTATTGCCTATGCTTAGCGCCAGCTGAAGGTTCATGAGAAGAATTACCATGTGCACGATCTGGAGTTGGCGGCGATTGTTCATGCTCTTAAGATTTGGAGGCATTACTTATATGGGGTGTCTTGTGAGGTTTATACAGACCACCGCAACCTGCAACACTTGTTCAAGCAGAGGGATCTTAATTTGAGACAGCGCAGGTGGTTTGAGTTGCTGAAGGATTATGACATCACCATTCTTTATCATCTGAGCAAGACGAATGTTGTAGCAGATGCTTTGAGTAGGAAGGCGGAGAGTATGGGTAGCTTGGCTTATATTGCAGCTGAGGAGAGGCCTCTAGCCTTGGATATTCAGTCCTTGGCTAATCGTTTGGTGAGATTAGATCTTTCAGAGCCTTGTCGAGTTCTAGCACATGTGGTTGCTCAGTCTTCATTATTGGGGGAGATTAAGGCTCGGCAGTATGAAGATCCACGCTTAGCACAACTCTGGGAGACAGTGGTTCAGGGTGGTGCCAGGAGGTTACTATTGGCGAGGATGGGGTTCTGAGACTCCAGGGTTGCTTGTGTGTCCCTAATGTTGATGACTTGAGGCAGAGGATTCTTGAGGAGGCACACAGTTCGCGGTATTCTATCCACCCGGGTGCTACGAAGATGTATCGTGATTTGAGGCAGCATTTCTGGTAGAGGCGGATGAAGAAAGACATTGTGGAGTATGTGGCTAGGTGTCTTAATTGCCAGTAGGTGAAGTATGAGCACCAGAGACCAGGAGGATTACTACAGCAGATGCCCATTCCTGAGTGAAAGTGGGAGCGCATTACCATGGACTTCGTAGTTGGGTTGCCTCCGACTTTGCGGAAGGTTGACGCAGTTTGGGTCATTGTGGATAGATTGACCAAATCAGTGCATTTCATTCCTGTGGCTACTACTTATACATCTGAGAGGCTAGCCCAGATCTATATTCGGGAGATAGTATGGTTGCATGGTGTGTCGGCGTCCATTATATCAGACCGCGGTCCTCAGTTCACCTGGCACTTCTGGAGAGCTTTGCACAGAGGGATGGGCACTCAGATAGACCTCAGCACAACTTTCCACCCTCAAACCGACGGTCAGTCCGAGCGTACAATTCAGATACTGGAGGACATGCTCAGAGCATGTGTGATTGACTTCGGGGGTTAGTGGGACAAGTTCTTGCCTTTGGCCGAGTTTGCTTATAATAACAGTTATTAGGCCAGCATTGAGATGGTTCCATTTGAGGCTTTATATGGTCGGCGATGTCGTTCTCATGTCGGATGGTTTGAGCCTGGCGAGGCTAAGTTATATGGCACAGACCTAGTGAGAGTTGCCTTAGAGAAAGTGAAGTTGATCCAGGAGAGGCTCCGCACAGCACAGTCCAGACAGAAGAGCTACGCGGATTATAGGGCCCGTGATGTATCATTTATGGAGGGAGACAAGGTTCTACTGAAGGTGTCGCCGATGAAGGGCATTATGAGATTTGGGAAGAAGGGAAAGCTGAGCCCGAGGTTTATAGGTCCTTTCGAGGTGTTGCGGTGAGTTGGAGGGGTTGCTTATGATCTTGCCTTGCCTCCCCACTTATCAGGAGTTCATTCGGTCTTCCATGTATCTATGCTCCGGAGATATCACCCCGACTTCTCTCACGTGATAGATTTCAGCACTATTCAGTTGGATGAGAGATTGGGCTACGAGGAGGAGCCAGTTGCTATTACTGACAGACAGGATCGCCAGTTGAGATCTAAGAGAGTTTCTGTTGTGAAGGTCCAGTGGCGGGGCCAACCAGTCAAGGAGGCGACCTGGGAGTGCGAGGAGGACATGCGGAGAAGATATGCACACTTATTCAGCACTCCAGGTATGATTCTAGACCCGTTCGAGGACGAACATTTGTTCAAGAGGTGGAGAATGTAACGACCCAACCGGTCGTTTTGCGTATTCGAACCCCGTTTCCCCAATTAATACTTCCCGTAGCGGATTATCATGATTTGTGACTTGCGGGGGCGGGTGGTCCGGGAATTGGAAGTGTTTAGAATAGTATAGGAACACTTGGTTCCTTAAGGTTGGCTTTTAAGGCCAAGTTTGACTTCGGTCAACATTTTTAGTAAACGACCTCGGAAACAAGTTTCGTCAATTCCAATAGCTTCGTATAATGATTTCGGACTTGTACGCGTGTCCGGAATGGGTTTTGGATGACCCGGGAGCGTTTCAGCGCCAAATAGCAAAAATAGAGTTTCCTTAAGTTCATAATTTGGGTTTGAACACGTTTTTGTGTTATCGAGGTCCGAACGGAATTCTAAGATAGGGAACAGTTCTGTTATGTCATTTATGACTTGCTCGCAAAATTTGGTGTCATTCCGAGTAGTATAGGTCGGTTCAGCGCATAGAAACCGAATTCTAAAACTTAGAAATTCTTAAGTTTGATTCTAGGGGTTTTGAAGGGTGATTTTGAGTTTTAATGTTGTTGTGAGTGTTCTGAAGGATCGATAGAGTCCGTAATAGGATTTAGTACTTGTTGGTATATTTGCACGGGGGCTCGGGTGGGCCCAGGTGCCTCTCGGACCCCAAACGGGGCTAAGAACCAGCAGCTTCAGCTGCTGGTGCACCAGATCTGGTGTGACCGCAAGTGCGGTTGCCCAGATCGCAGGTGCGATACCGCCCCTGCGGTCAATCTATCGCAGGTGCGATCCCAGGGGAGTTTGCCCTAATACGCAGGTGCGGGCCTTCTCCCGCAGGCGCGAACCCGCTATTGCGGGATTCTTCCGCAGCTGCGGACCCGCCGGTGCAGGATCCCTCTCGCAGGTGCGGTCCCAGGCCTCCTTGGCCATTTCCGCAGGTGCGACCACTTGGCCGCCGGTGCGGGACCGCAGGTGCGAGAATCACTGAATGCAGGGAGTCATTTAATACGGGATTCCACCATTTTTTCACCATTGTTTCCCCACCATAGGCGATTTTGAGAGCTTCCAAGAGGTTGTTCGGCCTAGATACTATGAGGTAAGTAAATTCCATTTAAATGCTAGTTTATTTCATCAAAACTTAGGTAGATTAACGCCTAATTAGTGAAATCAAAGGGGTTAGAGTAGAAACCTAGGGTTGATGAACTTTAGGGAATTTCACCACTTTTCTACCGTGAAATCATGTGAAAATTATATGATAATGATCCTTAGGCTATGGGTGAGTGTTTTCTTCGAAAATTTCCGCAAATCCGAGCATGTGGGCCCAGGGGTGTATTTTGGGATTTCTTCAAGAATGATGAATTTGGCTAAACTAGTAATGGAATTTCATACTTTTGAGCGTATATTGATATATCTAAATAATATTTGGCTAGTTTCGAGTCCTTGGGCGATGAGTTTGGAGTTTCGGGCACGTTCTTGACCCGGGAAGTAGGTTCTACGCGAGGTGAGTCTCCTTTCCAACCTTGTAAGAGGGAATTGTCCCCATAGGTAATTGTAAACGAGTAAATGTCCTTATTTGCGGGGGCTACGTACGCACCATGTGACGAGAGTCCGTGCGTAGCTACTATTATGCCATGTCGGGTAGTGTTAGGACTCACAAGCATGACTTTACGTGTCTTGCCTATATCCTTACATGTATTTCTAGTTTTTTAACATCCTTGAAATTGATATGGAAATGATAGAAAGTATCCTGTAAATTTTAATGTTTAACACTATGTTTCTAAGTATGTTCCCTGAGTTATTCCTGAGATTTTCCTGATGATTTTATGTATGTCTACGAGCACCCGAGTAACAGGTATGATTCGTGAGCGGGGTAGCCTTATATTAGTTAAACGTGTCGCATGAACGATTTGTGAGCGGGGTAATAGATGCATCTATGTTTTGGGTCATTCGACCCTCGGCAGTGCACATTTAATTATTTCGATGCTTCGGCCGTACGCTTCGGCATACTATATGCTATGTGTTTGACTGAGAGTCTTATTATCATTGATTTCAATTAAATTGCTCGGTATGGAAGGGAACTTGAGGTTCTTTGTTTAATATTGTTATCTGTCACTTGAAGGAAGATTTTATTTGAATACTTGATTGTTCCATGCCTACCTGTTTTCCATAGTTATTAAACCTGCCTAGATTCGTTGCATCATATTATTATTATTGACCTAGTGAGTAACACGTCTACCTCTCGTCACTACTTCTTTGAGTTTAGACGTGATACTCACTGGGTACATATTTAAATATATGTACTCATGCTACGCTTCTGTACTTAATTGTACAGGTTCTGAGGCAGCTGCATTTGGTCACCATACCGGTGATCGTCCTTGAGTACTGTACGGACCCGACTACACGATGAGCTGCTCCTCTTGGCGTTCTCGGCAGCACTGTGGAGTCCTTTGCTATTTCTTTTGGAGATTATTGTCTACTTCTTTCCGACAATAATGCTTTTATTATTTGTCAGTCATGTATATTTCTAGTAGTCGCCTGTGGACTTGTGACACTAGGTTCTAGCACACTTAGTAGATTTTCCTAGTATATCTCTTTTTTGCGATATTGAACATGGTGGAAAACACCTTTTGAGTTACACGACCTCATTTGCTTCCACTTAACTATTTTTTAAACGAATTTCCTAACTTAAAAATCCGGAAAGACTCTAATTACCCAAACAAGTGAAGTAACCTCGTTAGTATGTAGATGTTGGCTTGCCTGACTCTGGTGTTGAGCGCCATCACGACCCGAGTGGAATTTGGGTCGTGACATTAGTGATGCCGAGAAAAATATGGAAATTAGAGTCAACCGGTGTGATTGAAAATTTGGTTGAAATTGACTACATTGCGGTGGAAAATGAGGATGTCAAAATCCGGAAAAAATTGCAACTTGAAGGTTTGAGGGCACATTCCAAGCATTTTTCAACATTGGAATTGTGTGGTGATACGGAAGTTGAACTACACGAATAAATGGGGTTTTGCGAGGAGGAAAAATTCATACCATACATCTTACAATTTGAGGAACCAAGAAAGCAAAATGACATTCCTCACATGAGAGCCAAGAAGTGAAAAATGAAGAATTTAAGGCTTGGCTCGGTCATCTATTAACCACCCCCACCGCCCGTGGTCACAAGCTTAATTCCAAGCTAGGTGCCAAATTCATATCATCCTAGTGGCGAGAAAAGTGGTAAAGTGATTTGTGTCATGCCACGACGTTAAATGGGGCGCTTGGTGGGAGGCAACCCATCATTTTTCAAAATTTTTGGTCGTTTTTGAAATTTTCTTTTTAAAAATAGTTTCTTATATATTTTCCACCCAATCTGCCATGTTTCAAAAATTTTGGAGTTGATTTGAGCAGGTCGGGGTGACCGGGTGGCCACAAAACAATGTTGGTGCAAAAATTGTAGTGCAACACACTGTTGCACTATGCGATCGCAATACAACAAGTGCAATCGCATAGTATTGAGCACCCCAGTGCGCTATGCTATCGCATAGTAAGTTATGCGGTCGCATATTTCTATGAATATTAAAACAGTGCGATCGCACCCAAACACCTGCGAACGCAGTGTGTCCTGGTAAATAGCTCTAACTTTTAAACATTGGAACCCCCCAAATTGCCTATCTTTCTACCCAAAACAGATTTCCCCACTCCCATACTCTCAAAAATTCGTCAAAAGGCTTTATCCCTTCAATTTCACACAAATTATTCAAGTTCATTCTCTCCGGTATGTAACTCATCACTCAATTCATTCTTTAACAAGTTTCATTTTTGTGTGAAATTAGTGTAAATAAACACTTGCTTTTCCTTTTTCCCCATCTCCATCTTTTATGATTCTTAGTTTAGTGTTTTTGTCTTGAATTTTGTGTTGAATGTGTGCATCTTTGCTGGGTGAGGATTTGTTGAGTGAAAATTTTCTGATTCTTGAATAACTTTTGGGCTAAAACTTTGCCCTAAATCTCTGAAATTGAGGTAAAAATGTGTTTCCTTGTGTGTTCTTGTGTAAATGCCCAAGAGAAGAAAATCACTAGGCGAAAAAAGTGCTTATGCGATCGCAGTGGCCTGGGCACAATCGCACAGTGTAAAAAATAGCTAGGTAAACTTTTTCACTATGTGATCGCATTGCACTACCTGCGATCGACAGTGCTGCCTCAGGAGCCAAAATTTTTGTCCCTATGCAATTTGCAATGGGAAGAGAGCGATCGCACTGCTGCCCAAAACTAGCAGTGAACCAGTGTCTTCGCCAATTTTTGTGCGTTTGCTTCGCGGCCCGTTTGTTTGGCCTAAATACATTGTAATACTGCGTATAAGGTACATGTTAGTGCTTTTAACATTTGGTCTCAATTTGTAGGTACTTTGCGCACAAAATGGCCTCAGAAAATGTTGAGAATGTGCAAGAAAAGTTTCCCCCAGCTGTGTAAGAAGAGTATTTTGATGCAACGAGGTTCACGTTGGCGGAATGTGAAAGGATTTATGACAGGCTCATGTCAAAGAGAATTGTCAAAGAAAGAGGCACCCATCTAGACAAACTCGAAGCTAAAATGCCGGAGTTTTTTCAGAGACTGGCCGATAGTGGATGGATATGCTTTGCTCATGAACCGATCAAAGCGAACTACACAATAGTTCGCGAATTTTATGCCAAAGTCGTGAGGACTAATTTCCAGGGGGATGTTTTCACTTTTGTCAAAGGAAAGTGGATCGACTTTGGGCCTGAGGTAATAAATGCACATTATGGGCTTCCCAATGCGGATAATGAGATATACAGAGCTAGTGGAAGAGAGAGGGGAGCAGATTGGTTTTTGGAAAAGCTTCATGATGGGGTGCAGCCGACTTGGGCAAGAATTCATAAAGGGGTTGATTCTCTCGAGTTCACTGTGGAAACAAAAGTTTGGCTATCCATTATTTGTGCTAGGATTTCTCCAACTAGGCATGAGACTAAGGTGACGTTTGAAAAGGCGTTGATGATCGCTTCTATTATGGATGGCTTACCGTTGAACGTGGGAAAGCACATCGTGAGTGAGATTGAGGAAGCGTGCAATGGAAGGTATAGCAGCCTATTCTTCCCCTCTTTGATCACGCAACTGTGTTACAATGCTCAGGTGCTACCAAACCCGACTGATGTTGAGAAGAACCCTGCCGTAGCAATATATACTTTGCTTCGAAAAGGGCCAGATGGCAAGAAGAAGAAGAAGAAGAGAAGGATCAATGTGCTATCTCCGTTATTTGGGCAGTTTGATGAGTCCGCCGAGGGATCTGGTGGTGCCTCTGTTGCTACAGCAGGATCACATGACCTCATGGACCCCCTTCCTTATGACCCCCCCACTATGCGCTACATTTCCCATCAAATCTATGGTGTGGATGCTCAGATTCGACAGCTTGTTATGGGTCTTCCCTCCGGTCCATCTGGTGAGGGCACTTTGACTGGGTCTGGTAAGAAGCCACCGACCTTGGATGATGTAGTGCTGGAGCAAAAGGCAATCAAGAACAGATTAGAGGACATGAGCATGAGGCAAGGAAACCTTGAAAGGCGACAGATTAAAATCAAGGAGCATGAAAAGAAGAAAAGCAAGTTTCTGTCGAGGATGATGCACAAGCTGAGTTCTCTATGTGACTCACAGGATTCTGAGGAAGATGATGAGGATGTGGAGCTTCGATTTCCCACCACCTCTAGCTCTGAGTGATGCAGTTTCAGGGAACACCTCCTTCATTTTAACTTGTTTTGATTAGTTGCATTGGGGATAATGCAACACTTAAGGTTGGGGGTGGCTCATATTTTATCTATTTTGTAGAGCATCGCATGGAGCATAACATACTTTTTGTGACTTATGCAGATTTGTTGACAGTTTTAGTTTACTAATAACATTGTGTAGGCATTCTCTTGTTGATTTTTATTTTTACTCTTAGTTGTTTTTATTTTGGTTTTTATTTTTGATAGTAGTATTTAGCATTTTGTTTTGTTGACTTTTATTTTTCTTCTTATTACTTGTGTTTATTTTTGTTTTTATTTAGGTTTCATTATAGTAGTATTAATAGAACTCCTTGGTTTTTCTTCCTACTACGGTTCTTTTCCAAGGATATTATTTTCGTTGAACCGAGTGACTTTTCCCTATGATGGATGGCGTGACAACTTTCTTAAGAAATTAGTCTTGCTTAGTTTTTGTTTTTTTTTTTAGAAAGTAATTTTTTTTTTTAGATAGGTTGGTAGCTAGTTGTGAATAAATCGGCTTTTGGGATGTAATCTTGTGCCCATAAGCCAACATGTGACTTTTTAGGGAGGTTTGAGTCATTCTTTTTCCACACCTTGACCAAAATTATAAATTACAACCCTTTAAGTCCTAATTAATTTTGAACCAAGTATGTCTACATTAGTGGAGAAACACATAAAGGGCAAGCCTATGGTACTACTTATGTGCATTTGAATATCTTTGTGAGAGAGAGAGTTGAGTCTTCTATTTGACATCCCTTCTATGTTTTGAATTGAATTTTATGAGTTTGGAATTCTCTCTTAAAATGTGAGGGCACATGAAACTCAAGTTGTTAAACTAATCCCATTTTTAATTGGGAGGAATGAGCGAGGGAAGACAATTGTGATGGAGAGGCAAGTTGTGAATCTTGAATGTCATGACTTGGTTGTTACTTTGGTTAATGTGTTGTTTAAGTTTTTGAAAATGAAATAAAATGTGCAAAAAGTTAGTGATTCATATACCTTGGATTAATTGTTGGTACCAACCAAAGTCATTAGATTGAGCTTGAATTGGCCCTTTTTGGCTTGAAATGATACTTGCTATGCCATTGAGCTTAAGTGATCTTATTCTTGTTAGATGTTCTTAGTTTTTGAATTGCTTGAGGACAAGCAATAATTTATGTTCGGGGGTTTGATAAGTTGGTATTTTATCAACTTATCTCCTCTTAATACTTAATCTTTTGTGTAATTTTGTTGAGAATCAAGACGTTTATTTATGATTATTGGTATATTTCAGGTGTCAAGTGATTTAGAGATGCTTGTGAAAAAATAGTGTGAAAACAAGTCAAAAAGGAGCTAAAATGGAAATTAGGAAATTTGCCCAGTTTTTATACTGTGCGACCGCGTATATTCTAATGCGATCGCATAGGTTCCAGCATTATGAAATTGTGCGATCGCAGACATGGATAGTGCAAACGCATAGAGAAGGTAGGCATGGTCAGCATATGGTCAAAGGCACTGTGCGAACGCAGAGTATGGTATGGGATCACATGCCTTTGGAAAGTTACTCAGTGCGATCGCGTGTGTACCTGTGCGAACGCATAGTATATTTTCTTGGCAGTCATGGGCAATTTTGGAATTTCACGTTTTAATCCCTAAACCTCTTTTATACCCGACCTAGCAGATATTTTCTGCATCTTTTGGCATATCTTTGGCATTGTAAAATATATTTTTGAGTAGAGAAGAAGAGAGAAAACATTTGTGGAAGCTATGATTTGCACACACACTTGGGATTTGAAGATTTCAATCTTGTGGTTAAGGATTTCTTACCCATTTATGTTTGTTTCTTCATTTCCTTGATATGTATTGAATATCTACGTGTGTAGTATTTATTTCCAACACTTGAATCTTGTTTATGGGAATATTTATATTTAAAGAGTGGATTAAATACGTTGTTGTGCTTATGTATTGAATGATTTTCATATATTTATGAACTGAGTTATTGTTACTTTAATTATTCTTGTTCTTTAATGTTTCCAAAGGGATTAGCTAACCCTAGGAATTGTCACGACCCAAAACCTATGGGTTGTGATGGCGCCGGACACCACTGTCAGGCAAGCCAACCCCTTAATCAGTTGAAATACCTTCCTGTTTAACAATTTCGAAATCGTTGCCTTTATTGCATTTCATAATCAAATAAATAATTTTTTTGTAAATTAAACTCGACAGAAAATCCATTTAATTCAATAAAACAAGACTCAACACATCCCCAGAACCCGGTGACACAAGTACATGAGCAGTCTCTAAGAATTTATACAATTATACAACTCTTGTCCGAGAAATAAATGGGACAAAGGCAATAGATATAACATGTAAGTACACAGAAGGGAGACTCCGGCAGTGTGGAACGCCTATGGATGAATGCAGCCCGTATAAGTCCCCAAATCTATCATTGTACTATAAAGGTACCTGTGCAACAAAATGCACAGAAAGTGTAGTATGAGTACATATACATATATGTACCCAATGAGTATCCCGTCTAATCTCGAAGAAGTAGTGACGAGAGGTTGACTCGATACTCACTAAGGTCCAATAGTAATAAAGTAAGCTGGATGTAAGGAAAACTGTAGGCAAGTAAAATAAATAATCAAGTACATCAATATCCGGCAACAAATAACAATCTAAAATCAAACAAGTTTGGTATCCGCCGTGGCGTACAGCCCGCTCCCATATGGTACTCACTCACATCGCTCCGCCGTGGCGTACGGCCCGATCCCATCTTGTAAATCTTCGTCGTGTCGTACGGCCAGATCCCACCCTGTAGTCTCAATCACCGCAGTGGCGTACGGCCTGATCCCACCCTGTAGTCTCAATCTCCGCCGTGGCGTATGGCCCGATCCCACCCTGTAGTCTTCATCGTGGCGTACGGCCCGATCCCATAATATACTCTCTCATCACTCTGTCGTGGCGTACAACCCGATCCCATAATATAATCAATCATCACTCTGTCGTGGCGTACGGCCCGATCCAATAATATAATCAATCATCACACTGCCGTGGCGTACGACCCAATCCCATAATATAATCAATCATCACTCTTCTGTGGCGTACAACCTGATCCCATAATATAATCAATCATCACTCTGGCGTGGCGTACGGCCCGATCCCATAATATAATCAATCATCACTCTGCTGTGGCGTACGGCCCGATCCCATCCCGTGATTCTCTTATCACACTTAAATCAAGCCAAGTATCACAACGTTTAAAGACAACAATACCAATCACACAAGTATACAAGTCATATCTATGCTACAATAGGGAAAAACAATGAACATGTTGTGACCTAACTACCCGGACGAAGCAGTAATAGCCACTACGTACGGACTCTCGTCACTCGGTGCGTACGTAGCCCCCAAACAAGATCACATAGAAAACAAGGTTACCTAGAGGGACAATTTCCCTCTTACGAGGTTAGAAAGGAGACTCACCTCGCTCCAAAGATTCATCACCGGCTTCCAAGCCTCTACGACGACTAAAAATGGATGCGCATGCTCCCAAACTATCCAAATAACGATAATTCAATGAAAATATACTAAATAGATCATAACCAATTCAAATTACAAAGTTCCTCAACCCGGCCCAATGAAATGACCAAAATTCCCTCGGGCCCACGTGCCTGGACTTCGAAACTTCTTGACGAAAATCTCTACCCGAAGCTTCACTAATTCAATTACACATTTTACTCAATTATTCATGCTCAATACGTGGCTAAAATCAAAATTTCCAAATTCTAAGTTTCTTCCAAATTTTCCTCAAATTTTCCCTAATTTTCATGTTCTAATCCATGTAATAATCTTGTATCTAACTTGAAATGAGTATGAGTAACTTACCTTAACATAGATGATGAAAATCCTCTCTTGAGACTCTCCAAAAATCGCCTATGGCTTTGAAAAATGAGAGAGAAATGCCAAAATCCCGTTTTAATTCAACACTACCCAGTTCTGCCCTTCTATGCAATCACATGAGGTCGTCTGCGATCACACAGGCCACCCAGATCACTCCACCGCAATCGCACAAGCACGCCTGTGGTCGCACTGTCCATTTCCTGCTCCCACCAAAATTCCTTCTCCGCGATCGCACCTTCCTCCTTTTGATCGCACAAGCCAGCCTAGCCCTTCTCCGCGATCGCACCCCAACATCCGCGATCGCATAGGTCAAAAACCCTGGACCTGAGTTTTTTCTCCGCGATCGCATAGCTAAGGCTGCGATCGCACAGCATTACCAAAAACACCAGCAAACAGCAACAGCAATACAACCCGAAATGCCCCGAAACCACCCCGAAACACACCCGAGGCCCTCGGGACCTCGTCCAAACACACGACTCAGTCCCATAACACCCCACGAACTTGTTCGAGGCTTTAAATCACATCATACAATGCCAAAATCATGAATCGCACTAAAATCCAACTTTACGAACTTTGAAATTTCTAGCTTTCACATCCGATGCCGAAACCTATCAAACCACGTCTGATTGACCTCAAATTTTGCAGGCAAGTCATATTCAACATTATGGACCCACTCCAACTTCCGGAATAATATTCCGACCCCGGTATCAAAATTTCCATTTCTTGTTGAATTCTTCAAAAACCTTCAGTTTTCTATCTTTAGCCAAATGACCTTAAATTGACTTCCGGATATCCGAATTCACTTCCGATCACGCCCCCAACTCCAGAATCACCATACGGAGCTATTCCTGGACTCGGAATTCCAAACGGACATCAATATCATTGAAATTTACTTTAAGTCAAACTTAGGAAATTTTCTTAAAATACTGACTTTCCACAATATGCGTTGAACTGCCCCCGGGTTATCCAAAACCCGTTTCGGACATACGCCCATGTCTGAAATCATCATACAAACCTGATGGAACCTTCGGATCCTGATTCCGAGGTGGTTTACTCAAAATCCCAGCCTTACTCAATTTCTTCAATTTAAGACTTCTGAAATTAAAATTTTCCTTTAAATTCAACTCCGATCTTCCTGAATTTCAATTCCGACCATATGAACAAGTCAATATACCTGAAATGAAGTTGTTCATGACTTTTAACCGCTGAACGAAACGCTAGAGCTCAAAATGGCCGGTCGGGTCGTTACATTCTCCCCCACTTAAACAGGCGTTCGTCCTTGAACGTGCCAAGAACTGCTCTGGAGTTATGTGACACTGTTCAGCACCTCGTGCAACTGCCCATGCTACTACAACCCCGATGAGCACACAAGCTTGATCAAATCTGAAGATATCCTCTTCTTATTCATACAATACGTTCTGAACTCGGTTCCAAGCACCTGAAATTCTCTGTCATGCCTTATTCTAATATTTGAACACCGTATAAACTACCACACGAAGCACCAGAACACAACTGCGTGCCTTTGCTGAATCAGCACCACACACTGCATGGTCAATCATCTGACCACAATAACGCTCCCTGAACCTTAATAGCCAGAATTCTGCGAATTTGATGTTCTCAAGGCACCTTATAAGATACGTTCATATATTCTACTATAACGCTGACGATAACACCACAACGGAGGAGACGTGTAGAAATTCATAACCATCTACAGAGTTAACCACACGTTGAAATCTTTTCTCTAAACTTAGATCATCATCTCATTGCAAACCAATAAGGGCAACTCCCTTGCAATATACTCGCATAATCCTATCACACCGATCCCAAATTTATAATTCTCGTCTCACCCAATATGAACTGCTCAGATAACCAATCACCCCAGGCATAACCAACAGTCTCACACGATGCCACAATGCGCCGATAGGCCACAATTCGAACACGACACATAAGGAAACGACATCAGGAAGGGACTACCCGACTCACACTATAAATATGAACTTTCCTCAGAGAAATAGAAAGTAAAACACAAGAATAATCATTATAGGAGTCTTGCTCAACATCACACTGTTGCGGCACGCAACCCGATCCAAATATCATATTTGTGGCGGCGTGCCACCCGATCCCATCATAGAATTTACATAAAGAAATATATACACAGCTGAATTGCTCACTATTACAATTTACTGACATCGGTCACAAGCACGCTAAGTGAATAATACCATTCTGGGGAGACTGCTAGAGCCATATGTTACAAAACTCAAGCACAACTGAGGTGTGATATAATCTGAATCTCAAGAGCCATTTTGCTCACTTAACCTCATCGCCACGCGAAATCTCAACACATAAGAATTTATCAAGCTGCTTCACAACTCACACGGCACAATCACAATATCACATGAATTGACGAAGATGGGACAACACATGATATCCCAATACCCTCATTGAGGAGCGCTATACAGAAATGAACACATCTGGGTCGCATGAAGCCCATAGTCTCGTTTAAATCCATTTATTCACTTCGAGCCGATTCTGCTCGCACTGAACTAGGCTGATAGCCTTACCTGGGTCCGTATCATCATAGCAGAGACAAACACCCCACAACCCAAAATCAACTGGACCAAACGCCTTTAAGGCATATATTCTCAATTAAGCAATATTGCATTTCCTTATACTTGGTCCAAATATTCAATCAATCAGGTGACTACAAGTCACACTTACATAATCTTCTAGCGGTCACGCTCCCACGACTTTTCACACGGGTAGCTAGTATGCACATCCATACTACCGACCACCCCTAGGCTGCAAAACAATTTAATGACCCATAATCAGGATACAGATCCTCTTTCACCCAACACTGATCTCAGGTGACACTGGAGACAACATCAACTTATTATTAAACATTCAAATCCTTTGTTCTTGCTCCTCTGAGCCCGTGACATCCTTGTCAACACCGAACTGCAAATCTCGATTCTTACTTCCAGTACATACTTCTTACTGCACCTAACGTGCCGATAAGGGATGGCATAGGAATCCCATCCTGACTCCTGAACCACTAATAGGGTGAGCCCTTCTATCACATATAGAAATCTTTCACTTGCCTCAATTCATGAAAACCATAGCAACATACAAGTGAGTTCTCACCCTCAAAATACATACAAATCCTTAGGTAATGGACTAAACCACCATAACCTTCCGGGATCCGCCTACACCTGGCAGGCCATAGCACTTGAATGCTTCTAACTGAAATCTATTACGATGGCCGACAAGCCCCACACACATCTGTACAAACCATACACATGCCCAATCATACCGAAGGAACTGATTACTGCCGAACAGGTAATCATCTTTAATTTCCTCAAAGATAATAGTATCTCCTTTCAACTCATAGCAACTCAACCCTCACTCGTCCCGAATGACCTTGATTCACGAGACCATGCTGCCTAAACTCCGCAACCCGTATCACAACCTCCTAAAAACCTTTCTACAACTCGGAGTTTATTTCTCTCACTCTTCCAACACTATCACGCGTGTTGAAGTAACATAGAAAACTTCAACTAGTCTCCTTCTCCTCAGAGATTATACTGCAAAAGCTCGATTCTTAATCATACTGCTGCCTGAAACCGTTGCACACCACAGTTTCAAACTTTCAAATTCATCAGGACCGCTACTGAGAGACACCCACTCTGGCTGGCCCCGAAAACAATCAACTCCAAGGCTCTTCTAGCACATGAACATGCTCTTCAATGACGCACGTGACTGAGTCACTACCCTTACAAATTGCCTATGCCTTAAGCACAAATTCTTAGTCTTCCAGAGCCTAACCCTGGTCTAATAAGACCAATTTGCACATTTTTTTATCATATGCCATGCTCACTTAGCGATTCACTCCTTCCTCTTAGCTGTAATAGCTTGTCGATACACCGAAAATTCCGCAATCCCATGAGGATGCAACCCTACAGTCCAGCTACAGGTGGTGGGACTCCCCTACTTAGCCTGAATCTACCCTTTATCTCACTCTAGACCCATGCTGGGATCCTTCCTCCTTTGTTAGCATGATCTTGCTCAACCAATCCGTCAGCCCTTCCGAATTTAGCATTCCCCAAATACCCAAAAATCCCTAGCATCATTAGCCCATTCTGCCTCCTACGAATCCCCGCTATGATTCCTTACAGAGAACTACTAACAATACCATGGCTATCCTATACCCAGAAATACCCGCTAAACTATGCCCAGAAATACCTGCTGACCTATTCCTAGAAATACCCACTAACCTATTCCCAGAAATACCTGCTACCCTATACCTAGGAATACACATTAGCCTATTCCCAGAAATACCTGCTAACATATACCTAGAAATAACCCACCTTCAGAAATCACCAACTGACATCGTTCGACAATACGGCGCTACACCCCCTGTGGCATCAACACCCCATCCTCAGCCTGCTCTCATTCACCATTTTTACCAGTCCGTCCGCTTCTCAGGGGCATCTACTGAATGCGCCACGATATCCTCAAATTCACCTGCCATAACGCATCCTTCCTCATCCCTAATAATCTCATCTGTGTGCATCCAGCCTTCCGCCGAATAACCAACATTTCGGTTTAAGCTTGTGGACCTACTCCCTATCCACAAAATTTCTCAAATCACTTCAATTCCTCCTCAAGGCAGGCCACCGCCTTACCACTGATCTCATAGGCTATACTGCCACTTCTTACTTAGTTGGACTCATTCCCTTAAGCAATTACCCGACTTCCGTCTCTGACGCCTGGCATTTAGAGATTAGCCGCTATCTGACATTTTCCACGTAACTTCCTTCATCACATGCTTCTCAATTGCGGCCTCAATTCAATATCATTCTCTGTATCTCTTGAACCACCAGATCACCACGACTTCAAACTCTCTGATGATCATCTTTCTTGAGCTGCCTTCATTAGATGCGCTTATTCCATACTTTAACCACTGCACACCATGGTCTATAACAGTTACTTCTTCAATACTGCTTCACAACACTCTATCCCAATGCAACCGAAGAACTATAGCACCGGCGAACTTAACATGTTCTATTCGATCAAACGGCGATACCACATCACAGGTGAATATTCCACCTTTCCCAATGACACCCAGCTTCGATACTTTATCAACCCAAACCAGACCATTCATAATCCAAATGCCTTTCCTCTACCGGAACTAAAATACCGAAATCTCGAAACCACACACTGAGAAGACCTCCCTTCAAGCCATTCATCACCCCCAACACATGGGCAAGCATTCTACCGCCATATCAACATCACGCGATAACGAATCGAAACATCATCACTATCCGAGCATAGCCTCAAGGCTCTCAGAAACACAGCTACTGAGCTAAAATAACATCATATTCTTCTGCAGGGCGATAACAACAGTCCATTCGACTACGCATGAAAAACATCACGCACCGCATCTGTAGCCCCATTACAATTCCTCAAACTCTCGATTATAGGAAGCGCTTCGCGATGTATAAGATTGAGTAGGAAGAAACATAGGCATAAGCCTGAGAGGAATCAAATCGCACGATAAGATATCAAGAAGGGAAGTACTTCTAACAGCCCTGCAGCCTCTCGAAGATAAGTACAGACGTCTCCGTACCGATCTGCAAGACTCTACTAAACTTGCTCATGACTCGTGAAACCTAGGGGAACCTGAAGCTATGATACCACGTTGTCACGACCCAAAGCCTATGGGTTGTGATGGCGCCACACACCACAGTCAGACAAGCCAACCCCTTAATCAGTTCAAATACCTTCCTGTTTAACAATTTCGAAATCGTTGCCTTTATTGAATTTCATAATCAAATAAATAATTTTTTTGTAAATTAAACACGACAAGAAATCCATTTAATTCAATAAAACAAGACTCAACACATCCCCAGAACCCGGTGACACAAGTACATGAGCAGTCTCTAAGAATTTATAAAATTATACAACTCTTGTCCGAGAAATAAATGGGACAAAGGCAATAGATATAACATGTAAGTACACGAAAGGGAGACTCCGGCAGCTGTGGAACGCCTCTAGATTAATGCAGCCCGTATAAGTCCCCAAATCGATCATTGTACTATAAAGGTACCTGTGCAACAAAATGCACAGAAAGTGTAGTATGAGTACATATACATATATGTACCCAGTGAGTATCCCGTCTAATCTCGAAGAAGTAGTGACGAGAGGTCGACTCGATACTCACTAAGGTCCAACAGTAATAAAGTAAGCAGGATGTAAGGAAAACTGTAGGCAAGTAAAACAAATAATCAAGTACATCAATATCCGGCAACAAATAACAATCTCAAATCAAACAAGTTTGGTATCCGCCGTGGCGTACGGCCCGCTCCCATATAGTACTCACTCACATCGCTTCGCCGTGGCATACGGCCCGATCTCATCCTATAAATCTTCGCCGTGGCGTACGGCCCGATCCCACCCTATAGTCTCAATCTCCGATGTGGCGTACGGCCCAATCCCACCCTGTAGTCTCAATCTTCGCCGTGGTGTATGGCCCGATCCCACCCTGAAGTCTTCGCCGTTGCGTACGGCCCGATCCCATAATATACTCTCTCATCACTCTGCCGTGGCGTACAGCCCGATCCCATAATATAATCAATCATCACTCTGTCGTGGCGTACGACCCGATCAAATAATATAATCAATCATCACTCTGCCGTGGCGTACAGCCCGATCCCATAATATAATCAATCATCACTATGTTGTGGCGTACGACCCGATCCCATAATATAATCAATCATCACTCTGTCGTGGCGTACCACGCGATCCCATAATATAATCAATCATCATTCTGTCGTGGCGTACGGCCTGATCCCATCCCGTGATTCTCTTATCACACGTAAATAAAGCCAAGTATCACAACGTTTAAAGACAACAATACAAATCACACAAGTATACAAGTCATTTCTATTCTACAACAGGGAGAAACAACGAACATGCTGTGTCCTAACTACCCGGACGAAGCAGTAATAGCCACTACGTACGAACTCTTGTCACTCGGTGCGTACTTANCAAACTATCCAAATAATGATAATTCAATGAAAATATACTCAATAGATCATAACTAATTCAAATTACAATGTTCCTCAGCCCGGCTCAATGAAATGACCAAAATGCCCTCGGGCCCACGTGCCCGGACCTCGAAATTTCTTGAAGAAAATCTCTACCCGAAGCTTTACTAATTCAATTACACATTTTACTCAATTATTCATGCTCAATTCGTGGCTAAAATCCAAATTTCCAAATTCTAGGTTTCTTCCAAATTTTCCTCAAATTTTCCCTAATTTTCATGTTCTAATCCATGTAATAATCTTGTATCTAACTTGAAATGAGTAGGAGTAACTTACCTTAACATAGATGACGAAAATCCTCTCTTGAAGCTCTCCAAAAATCGCCCATGGCTTTGAAAAATGAGAGAGAAATGCCAAAATACCGTTTTAATTCAACACTGCCCAGTTCTGCCCTTTGATGCGATCGCATGAAGTCGTCTGCGATCGCACAGGACACCCAGATCACTCCTCCGCAATCGCACAAGCACGCCTGTGATCGCACTGGCCATTTCCAGCTCCCACCAAAATTCATTCTCCGCGATCGCACCTTCCTTCTTGCGATCGCACAAGCCTGCCTGGCCCTTCTCCGCGATCGCACCCCAACATCCGCGATCGCATAGGCCAAAAACCCTGCCCCACAGTTTCTTCTCCGCAATCGCATAGCTAAGGCTGCGATCGCACAGCATTACTAAAAACACCAGCAAACAACAACATCAATACAACTCGAAATTCCCCGAAACCACCCCGAAACACACCCGAGGCCCTCGGGACCCCGTCCAAACACACGACTCAGTACCATAACACCCCACGAACTCGCTCGAGGCTTCAAATCATATCAAACAATGCCGAAATCACGAATCGCACTAAAATCCAACTTTATGAACTTTGAAATTTCTAACTTTCACATCCGATGCCGAAACCTATCAAACCACGTCTGATTGACCTCAAATTTTGCAGACAAGTCATATTCGACATTAAGGACATGCTCCAACTTCCGGAATCTCATTACGACCCCGTTATCAAAATTTCCATTTCCGGTCGAATTATTTAAAAACTTTCAGTTTTCTATCTTTAGGCAAATGACCTTAAATTGACTTCCGGATATCCGAATTCACTTTCGATCGCGCCCCCAACTCCAGAATCACCATACGGAGCTATTCCCAGACTAGAAATCCCAAACGGACATCAATATCATTGAAATGTAGTTAAAGTCAAACTTAGGAAATTTCCTTAAAATACTAACTTTCCACAATATGCGCTGAACTGCCCCGGGTTATCCAAAACTCGTTCCGTACATACGCCCAAGTCCGAAATCATCATACGAACTTGCTGAAACCTTCGGATCCTGATTCTGAGGTCGTTTACTCAAAATCCCAGCCTTACTCGATTTCTTCAACTTAAGACTTCTGAAATGAGAATTTTCCTTTAAATTCAACTCCGATCTTCCTGAATTTCAATTCCGACCATATGCACAAGTCAATATACCTGAAATGAAGTTGGTCATGACTTTCAGCCGATGAACGACACGCTAGAGCTCAAAACGGTCGGTCGGGTCGTTACAGGAATCGCCCATTAACTCCGAATTAATTTTGGAAAAGATAATTTGGGGTTGGGAAAGATTAATTAACAAGAACTTGAGGCTTTAACCCTCATTTTATAGATTCTACCTAGGGATGGGATTGAACTACTTGTAGCCATATCCGGGTGTGCTCAATTAATTAAGTTGGGAACGGGAACGGGGGTCATGTTTAACAGATAATTTGGGTGGTGCATAGATACTCGTCACCTCACCTATACACCACGCCCATGCATTTCACATAGAAAAAAAGTGGGGATTCTTATTCCCTCAAGTCAAAGTTAGACCAAACACTTACCTCAATTTCGCAGGCCACTCACTGCTCAATCAGTGCTTTCCTTTTTGAATTCACTTCTAACTTGCTCGAATATAATCATAATTAACTCAATATCATCAATCTATGATAAAGGAACTAACTTTATTGAAAAACATGATTTTTCCGAAGTTTTCTCAAAAAAAGTGAAAACCCGACCCCGGACCTGCTTGGTCTAAACTCGGGGTTCGGACCAAATTACGTTAACCCATTCACCCACGAACCCAAATATATTATTAGTTTTGAAATACGACCTTAATTCGATGTAAAGATTTGATTTTTACAAAATTCCCTAATTCTACCCAAACCCTCAATTTTTACCATGAAAATTCTTAGTCTTTTATTTAAAAGTGATGAAAAACAATGAGTAATTGAAAGAGTAAAGTTTAGAATTGATTACCTATGACTTGGGGAAGATACTTGGTGTAGGAATTCATTCCTAGGGCTGTGGGGTTCGAAAATTTGAAGAAGAAGAAGTTTGCCTATTTTATATATATTTTTCTGCCAGCTATTCTACCTAATTTCTTTTGCCAAACGATCCTGTAACTCGATTTTTATGTCTCCAATGGATTTCTGGTGAAATTATAATCAAGTTAGGCTTTTGAATCACTCAATTTGACCTTATAATGAAGGAGATATGTAGGTTTTAATAATTGCAAATAGTGCAGATTTTTAATACGTCGTCATGGGCAATTTCGTAATTAACCTGAAAAATCTGGCAACCTTAGTAAAATGCCCATAAAATCCTCATACGATGTTCAAATTGGATGATTCTTTTTGCTACGGGTCCGCAATTACGATACAGGTCTAATACTTTATTCCAAACAGAAATCGGAGTTCAATGTTAAATATGATATCATTTATGCTTGAAGAAACGACGTCGAAGCATAAGAAAGAACGAGCGTAACACAACCCAAACCTATTTGAAACTAACCCGAGCCCTCGGAACTCTAAACCAAACATGAACGCAAGTCTAAAAGCATCATACGGACTTCTTCGTTCGATCAAATCATGAAAACAATATGTAAAACTATAATTAAACCTCAAAACTCATTATTTTCCTCAAGAAGACTTATAGTTCATAACTTTTCAACCGGATGTCCGAATCATGTCAAACAAACTCCGTTTTTCACCAAATTTCACAGGCAAGACCTAAATATCATAACAAATCTGTACCAGGCTCCGGAACCAAAATACGGCCCCGATACCAATGATTTCAAACATTGATACTTTTTTTATTTCATAAATATTTCAGCAAAATAATTTCTTTAAAAAATTGATTTCTAGCGCTTGGGACCTCGGAATTCATTTTCGGGCATACGCTCGAGTTCCATATTTTACTATGGACCTCCCGAGATCGTCGGAATACAAATTCGGGTCCGTTTACTCAAAATGTTGACCAAAGTCAACTATAATCAAATTTTAACTCTAGAAATTACTATTTCTCATATTTTAACATAAAAGCTTTCCGGTTTCACGCACGGACTGCGCACGCAAATCGAGGTATTTAATTTTAGTCTTTTTATGGCTAATAAGCCTAGAATTTTGTCTAAATTCTTAAAATGACTTGTTGGGTCATCACAATCTCCACCTCCTAAACACACGTTCGTCCTCGAACGGACATAGAAATTTACTTGAATTTACAAACAAGTGTGGATGTCTACTCTGCATATCCGACTCGGACTCCCAGGTAGCTGCCTCAACGGACTGGCCTCTCCATTGCACTCGAACTGAAGGATAACTCTCAGATCTCAACTGGCGAACCTGCCGGTCTAAAATGGTTGCCGGCTCCTCCTCGTAAGTCAAGTCTTTGTCCAATTGGACAGAGCTGAAATCTAACACGTGGGATGGGTCACAATGATATTTATGGAGCATAGATACATGGAATACCAGATGAACTGAGGAAAACCCTGGAGGCAACGCAAGTCTATAAGCTACCTCCCCCACTCTATCAAGAATCTCAAATGGCCCGATATACCTAGGGTTCAACTTACCCTTCTTTCCAAATCTCATAGCACCCTTCATGGACGACACACGAAGCAATACTCTCTCTCCAACCATGAATGCCACATCACGAACCTTACGATCGGCCTAACTATTTTGCCTAGACTGAGCTGCACGAAGTCTCTCCTGAATAATCTTGACCTTATCTAAGGCCTCATGAACTAAGTCTATACCCGATAAACGAGCCTCTCCCCGATCTAACCATCCAACTGGCGATCTGCATTGTCTACCATATAATGCCTCATAAGGAGCCATCTAAATGCTCAACCGATAACTATTATTATAAGCAAACTCCGCTAACGGCAAGAACTGATTCCACGAACCTCCAAAGTCAATAACACAAGCGCGGAGCATATCCTCCAATATATGAATAGTACGCTCAAGCTGCCCGTCAGTCTGAGGATGAAATGATGTACTCAACTCTACTCAGGTACCCAACTCACGCTGAACTTCCCTCCAAAAGTGCAAAGTCAACTGCGTACCCCAATCGAAAATGATAGACATGGGCACACAAGGCGAACAATCTCCCAGATGTATAACTCAACCCACCGCTCTAAAGTATAAGTACTTGCCACAGGAATGAAGTGTGCTGATTTAGTCAGCCTATCTACAGTAACCCAAGCCGCATCGAATTTCCTCTGAGTCCGTGGGAGCCCAACAACGAAGTCCATAGTGATACGCTCCCACATCCACTCAGGAATCTCTATCTGCTGAAGCAAACCACAAGGTCTCTGATATTCATACTTTACCTGCTGACAATTTAAGAAACGAGCCACACACGCCATAATGTCCCTTTTCATCCTTCTCCACCAATAATGTTGTTCCTTGGTACATTTTTGTTGCACCTGGGTGAATAAAATACTTAGAACTGTGAGCCTCATCAAGGATCAACTCACGAAGGCCATCAACATTAGACACACATAACCTACCATGCATCCTCAAAGAACCATCATCTCAAACGGTAACCCGGTTGGCATCACAGTGCCGAACTGTGTCCCTAAGGACCGCCAAATGTGGTCATCATCCTGCCGCTCTCTGATACGCTCAATTAAAGAAGACCGAGCGACTGTACAAGCTAGAACACTGCTGGGCGAAATATTCAACCTCACGAACTAATTTGCCAAAGTCTGAATATCTGAAGCCAACGGTCTCTTGCCAACTGGAATATATGCAAGACTGCCCATACTCACTTCCTTCCTACTCAATGCATCGTCCACCACATTAGCCTTCCCCGAGTGATACAATATAGTGACATCATAATCTTTTAACAACTCTAACCATCTCTGGTACCTCAAATTTAGATCTTTCTTCTTGAATAAGTACTGGAGACTGCGATGGTCTGTAAAAACTTCACACTGCACACCATAAAGGTAGTGCCTCCAACCTTTTAAGGTATGAACAATGGTTGCCATCTCTAAGTCATGGACAAGGTAATTCTTCTCATGGACTTTCAACTGACAAGACGCATACACAATCACTCTGCTATCCTGCATCAATACTGCTCCAAGTCCACCCCGGGAAGCGTCACCATAAATCGGGAAGGAACTTGAACCTGAAGGTAGCACCAACACCGGTGTTGAAGTCAAGGCAAATCTTAAGTTTCTGAAAGTTCAACCCATACTCGTCCAACTATTTGAATGGAACGCTTTTTTGGTTCAATATGATCTTAATAGTTGTTCATAATCTGTGACGACCCCCCCTCAAGGCTGGTGTACAAATAAAGGTATTGTCTCTGTCTGGGTCCGGCCAGTTCGCACATAGTCCCTCTTCACGCTGCAGCGCTACGGGGTATCGAACTCGTTACCTCAGACTCCTTTACCCCCCCCCCCCTTTAAGGCATCGCCTCTCACCAATTGAGATGCAGCTCAATTGGTGAGAGGCGATGCCTTAAAGGGGGGGGGGTGTAAAGGAGTCTGAGGTAACGAGTTCGATACCCCGTAGCGCTGCAGCGTGAAGAGGGACTATGTGCGAACTGGCCGGACCCAGACAGAGACAATACCTTTGTTTGTACACCAGCCCTGAGGGGGGGTCGTCACAAAAAAAGGCGCCTTATATGGAGAGGCTCTACCCCTCGGGGCCCACTCAACCATATAGGTATTGTTCCACTTAGGTCTGGCGATCACCCCTCCGCAGCTGCAGCCACTTGGAATCAATCCCAGCACCTAAGGCTTTTGTACCCCCTTGAGGGATCGCCTCTCACCAATTGAGCTGCAAGTCACGACCCAATTTAACCCTCCGATCGGCCTCGTAACGGCACCTAGTCTCTACGACTAGGTAATCCTAAATTGCGGAAAAACAAGACAAAATGATAATAACAGAAAGAATTAATAAGTACAAATGCTATGAACTAAAGCCACCCGGCATTCACAGTTTACATTGCCCAATACCCGGAACGTCACCAAGTCACAAACTTTACAAGTATGGATTTATACAACGAAACTGCAAAGTGTAACTTTATATGTACTATGACTATACTAAGATAAGGAAGGGGACTCGGAAGGTTCTGCGGACGCGGTAGAAATACCTCACAGTCTCCGAACAGCTGATGCAGCCCTAACCACGGTGCTGGGTATCGGTACCTGGATCTGCACATGGGGAAAACATGCGCAGAAGGGCATGAGTACTCCACATTTGGTACTCAGTAAGTGCCGAGCCTAACCCCAGTCAAGTAGTGACGGGGTCAAGTTGAGGCTCTACTGAGTTGCAAAGAAAACAGTTATAATTTAACAATTGCAAATAAATAGCAATAATTGACGGAAATGTAAAGTAAAGCTATGAATAATGAAATACGGTAACTCCCAACTCAGCACAGCATATAACTCAATAGATAATCATGCAATGCAATACAGGGGGAAAGCTCCCGGGTCTCGGCCCGTAGTCCCAATGTAAATATGCAATGCAGTACAGGGGAAAAGCTCTCGGATCTCGGTCCATAGTCCCAGTTTAAATATGCTATGCAGTACAAGGGGAAATCTCCCGGGTCTCGGCCCGTAGTCCCAATGTAAATATTTAATGCAATACAGGGGGAAAGCTCATGGATCTCGGTCTGTAGTCCCAATTTAAATATGCAATGCAAGATGTGTACCGGATGCAGCGTAATTCAATATTTTTGGAAAAACAGTAGGCAAATATAGAGTAAAGTACTTCATCAAGGTTCAAACAGTGGTTATGAGTGAGAAATCAGGTAAAATCAATAGACATGTTTAAAACTTAAGTTGCTCCTCAGTTTAAAGCGATAACAGTAATAATGTGAGTGAAAATGAGGTATGCCATAGAAAGAACGAAGGAGACCCAGCAAAAATAACCCATGCACGCACCCGTCACCTCACGTACACGGGGCTTTTATAGTAAAAATCAGTTTAAAGTGCCTAAGGGGAAGTCCCCAACACAGAGTTAGGCAAGCCACTTACCTTGACTGCGTAAATCAACACCGTACCACGCTCTTGCCACGAGTATCCAACTCCGGGTGGCCCAAATCTATCCAATTTGATTGCATAACGTAAATATCATTTCAAGAAATCAAAATAACTAATTAATTCGAAGCTAATACGCGAAATTAGGAATTTTGACCAAAACGCCCCTCGGGCGCACGTCTCGGAATCGGGTAAAAATTATATTTTCCGGACACTGATTCCTCACGAACTCTCTAGAACAAGAATCATCGAAATCCGATGCCAAAATCTTGCTAAATCCTCAGATTTTTAGTTGGGCAAGTTTCATCCAAACTTCATGGTTTTTCACCCATTTGCATTGATTAGATTAAGGAAAATGATAGGGATTAATGGTATAACAATGAATTAGGATTAGAAAACGTTACCTATGATCCTCCTATTCAAATCCCACTGAAAATCGCCAATTTGCGAGCTCTCAAACGATTTTGGAGTTATGAATTTCAAAACCTCGGATTCTAGAATTAACAGCCCAGAGATTTCGCACCTGCAGCTTCCCAATCGCACATGCGGTACCGCACCTGCGGAAATTCCGTCGCAGGTGCGGAAGTCACTTAAGAACACCTGGGGCTGCACATGCGGTCGTCTGGTCGCACCTGCGGTGCCGCGCCTGCGGAACAAAGGTCGCACCTACGACCACTGGCCACCACCCTCAGACCGCGCCTCCGAACAAGGCCACCGCACCTGCGGAAAAACCATCGCAGGTGCGAGACACCAGAAGCAGGTATGGTTCAGCAATTCTCTAGAGTACCAAACTCACCCGTTGGGCATCCGAAACAACCCCGAGGCCCCCGGGGCCTCAACCAAACCTACCAACTAACCCAAATACCTGATTCAAACTTGGTCGAGCCTTAAAAACATGTCTCATAACATCAAAATCCTCAAATATGCATAGATTCAAGCCTAAGAACTTAGAAATTTCAAGAATTCGCATTCGACGATGAAACACGTCTAAACTCGTCCGAATGACCTCAAATTTTGTACACAGGTCATAAATGACATTCCGGACCTGCTGCCACTTTCGGAATTCCATTCCGAGTCCGATATCAAAATCTCACCTATCGGCCGAAATCGCCAAAATTCTAACTTCACCAATTCAAGCCTAAATCTACATCCGACCTCGAAAACCACAATCTGAACATGCTCCTAACCCCGAAATCACTCAACGGAGCAAACGGATTTGACAGAATTCCATTCTGGATCCGTCTTCACACAGCTCTAGATACGGTCCAATTTCTAAGGTTAAAACTCACCTTAAATGACTATATGTCAAAAAATCACTCCGAATTTCACCACTCAACGCTCCGACAAGTTCCATTAGCATCATAAGACATGGGAGAAGAAGTTATTAGGGGATCGGGATGCCAACTCTCAAAACAACCGACCGGGTTGTTACATAATCAATTACAGATTCATCAAATAACTTCACGTTAACAATATCTTCTTTAAGACCTTCACAATACTTATAACGAGATGCGAAGCAAGAAGACCTCATAATTACATACCTGACTTAACGTGTCTCATTTAATGCCACCCGGGTGGGCACATACCTCGTAGGTCAAGGCTCAATAATTATAACACGGGTTTGGTAATTTATTCACAGTTAATTAATTAATTAATTTATTTATTTAATTATTAAAGGTATTAATTTTATTATTATTTATTCATTTATTAAGGTTATTATCATTATCCCTTTTTTTTATACATAAATTGTTGAATCATCCTAACAGGCATGACCCCCAACCGGTACTATAACAAAATTTTAATTCACAAGGGAGAATTTAAACACAAGAATTTCCACCACAAGGATCTCATTCTTACATAACTTCCACCGCGGCTCGAAGCCCGGTTTAAACATGCCAAATCATATTACAACGCGTGGATCTCATCCTCAATTGTGAATGACAAGTAATATGCATATCGTGCCACTTGAAACCTTTCTTTTCCTTCCTTTAAATATTTTCCGTTGACAAAATTACAACACGTAATGATAGACATAGCTACCTCCATAAAATTTCTCAATACCAGTGTTCACATAAGTAGATTTTAGGGCTACGAAGCTGTAACGACCCGGTCCGTCGTTACGCAAAACCTGCATTATAACTGTTGATATTGACTTATTATATACTGGTTATTCTATTATTAATGTGTTAGAGTTGATAGGCTTGAAATCGGAATGGTTAAATGAGAACTCAGGTACTTAGTCCTTAAGTATAGCCTTAAAAATGGGAAAAAGTCAACTAAGAGTTGACTTATTAATAAACAACCTCGGAATGCATATTTTATGGCTCGGATAGCTTCATTAGGTGATTTTGGAACTTAGGAGTGTGTTCAGAATAATTTTTGTGATGTCCGGTGTAGAATTAGGCTTGAATTGGCAGAAGTTAGTTTTTGGCAATTTCCGGATGACATTGGAACATAGACAATTGGGGTTGGAATGGAATTCCGACAGTTGGAGCAGGTTTGTAATGTCATTTTGGACTTGTCCGCAAAATTTCAGGTCAATCGGAGTTGATTTGGATAGTTTCGGCATCATTGGTGAATTTTAGAAATTTCAAAGTTCTTAGGCTTGAATCCGATGTGAATTTGGTGTTTTGATGTTAGTTTTGGTGTTTCGAGAGTGCGACTAAGTTTGAATGATCTTATGGGATGTGTTGGTAAATTTAGTTGAGGTCTCTAGGGCCTCGGGACGACTTCGGATGGTTAACGGAATTTAACTTGGCCATTTCAAGAATGTTTCGACGTCGTCCTTCAAGAATAAGTGGTGCCACACTAAGCAAATGAGCTCCAAATTCAGTTTCGATTGAAGCATTAGATCCGTATCGAAATTTCGGAGCCATAGCAAAAAGAATCGACGAATTTGGACATCGTATAAGAGAGTTATGCACATTTTCGTGAAGGGGAAAAACAATTTCCATCGCCAGCGCCCAGGGTAGCGCTGGGCACCGTGCAGGGTGCCGGGATTTTTTTTGCTACTGTAATCAGCGCCACAGGCAGCGCCCGGCGCCACCTATGGCGCCCAAAATGTAAAACTCTATAAAACGAGGGTTTTTGGCCATTTTTAACAAAAATAGAGTTGGGGGAGCTCGGTGTGGGCGATTTTCTGAGGGTTTTTCACGAATTTGAACGAGGTAAGTGTTCTTTATCTTAAATCCTTTATAGATCATGATTCCCCACTAAATTATATCGCGAATTTATTGAAGAACAATCGGATTTTTTTTTTATCAAATTCTCCAAAAATATAAATTTAAGATTTGAAAGCCAATCCGATGTCAGAATTCGATAATTTTTGTATGGTTGAACTCGTATCGGAACGGGTGTTCAAATATTTGCGAGTTTCGTCGAATTTCGAGACGTGGGCCCTGGGGCCGGGTTTTGACCGAATTCGGATTTTGAGTTAAAAATCGATATTTTTCGATTGGAATTCATTCCTTAAGCATAAATTGATGATAAAAATCTGAACTTGGTAGATTTGGAGCATCGAAAAGTTGATTCGAAAGGCAAACGCATCGCGGAATAGTTTGCGGGCTACTTTTGAGGTAAGTAATGTCTTGAAAT
>MDKH01081403.1:0-25784 GCA_005239495.1 Nicotiana undulata | reverse complement strand
TACTAAGCTTCATAGAAAATTTCAACGGTTTAATCACAGGCAAAAGCGATGACCATTCAACTCTTAATTGAACACATGTTGTTGCTTTGCTTCAAACTAGAAAAACCTTATGGAAAAGCACTACAGATCCTCGTTCAAATTGCTAAAGAAAAAAGGCACATGAACAGTTATTTCTAGGAGATATGACTTAAACAAACACAGTCAACACAACGTAAACTAAGTCAAGAAGAAATTAAACAAAGTTCCAGAAATCAGTAATGGCTTAATCCAGACAATAATTAATTTGTTCCACACATGTTCAACAAAGGAGAGAAAAGCTTAAAATGAACCTGTTTGGCCGATGATTTTTAATAACAGTAGGGGAATCAGCGGATGCAGTGCTTTGCTCCAAAATTTAAAACTGAGAGCACTAACGCAATCGAGCAGAAACCGCGAGCCAAACCACGAACCTCGTAAGGAAAATCAAATCGACACTCGAATTTCGAATCCAAACTCGAACTTCAATCAAACTCTATCTTTGAAAAACAAAAATTGAAATTGGAAAGAAGAAGAAACTTTTTTTTTGTATTTTTCAAAGATTCAAATTAAACTAAAAATCTGGAAGAAAAGGAAATCTGAAAATATGGGCTAAATTGATTTTTTTTGGTTTGAATTTTTCTGGTTGTTCGAAGAAACAAAAAATCAGAGAAGAAGATGATTTCTCAAACCCTCATTTCTTGTCTCAATTTTTGTCCAAATAAACCCCGAAGAACTCCTAATTTTTCCTCTGTTTTTTTCCTCTTTTTGTCTGAATCCTCTCCCTTGATCTGTCCTCAGACCCCCATATTTATAGGAGCCCTAGAACCTTCTATTCTTTTCCTCCAAGCAGTATCATTTTCTCAAAAGGAAATCCGAAAAAATCAAAAACTTCCAAGAATCCGATTTTTATCCCTTTTCATGACAATAAAGGACAGGTGAAAAGAGTAGATCTAGTATAACTCGATCCTACGCCCCCCCATATTTCTATTTTTGCCCTAAAAAGGAGATAAATTCGGGAAAAAAAAGAAGAGAAAACGCGTGGAAATGATGCTAATGATGAAGGGGGGACCATGTTACGTGGACGCCGGAAAAATAATTTTTTCGGCGGGTTGAGGGAGGCGAGACGGCGGCAAAGGAGGATGGGAGAGTGATTTAGGGTTAGGGTTTGGTAAGATGGGGTTTTTATATGGAGGGAGGGGGAAATAGGGGCCATTGGATTAGATGGGATAGATGGTTAGGATTTAAGGAAGGAGTGGGGCGGGTCAAATAGGTCTTTGGGGCGGGTTAGTGGGTTCAGGGGTGTGGAGATGGGCTGCCCAGATTTGGGACTTAAGGGGCTTAAAAATTGGGCTAAAAATCAAGCCACATTTCTCCTCAAATTAAAATAAGCCCTATAAATCTGAAACTTAATGAGTAAAAACATTAATTCCTTCTTCTAAAAATACTATAAAACGAGATTAATTTTCTAAATAATTAAATTAGATTAAATTATAACGTGAAACTATTTTTGATATTTTTCAAAGATTATATTAAGGTAAAAATAGCAAAACTAAAATAACCTCACTACCAAAGGATTAATGATATTAAATTATATTAGAATGTAAAAATATATGTATGACATGAGAATATTTTTATGTTTTCAAATATATATTTTGAAATTAAAAACAAAATAGACCCAAATTGTATAATAAAACCGAGTGAATATTTTAAAATATTAAAATACTAACTAATTTAAAAATTGTGCGGGTAAAAAATTACACGTCTACAACTGCCCATCTTTGACTGGAAACACGAAGAGTTTTCAGACAAAGAACGACGAGACAAGTTATTTTTGACCCGACACTTATTTAGGGAGACCTAAAACGAACTGAAAGAAGAATGTGACCGATCCCTGGTATCTGAGCTGCCTACATATCCTTGGCTATTAAGGAATCAGGCCACGTGTAGTTAAGAAGTAGGGAGAATGACGGGAGAGGATACCGAGGTGGAGTTTCGAGTGAAGTGCCGTGGAAGTTCCGGTCCGCGGTTCATGTCCTTACATGAAAATAAAACCAAATAAAACATAAAAACAAAAAGATTACAAGAAAAACAATAAAATCATATCTACTTTTCTGCCTTGAGTCTTCTACAGCCTTGTTCTGCATCTCGAACTATAGGCTCGCATTCTCGAGGCGAGCTTCTGCTACTTCTGACTTGAATTGAAATTTGAAATGACTTCCCTCGTTATCCAGGTGGGCGCCTGCTACTGACTTAAAACTTGAAATGAATTACCTCGTTCTCCAGGTGGGCGCCTGATGACTTAACTTGAAATGTATTCCCTTGTTCACCAGGTGGGCGCCTGATGACTTAGCTTGAAATGTATTCCCTCGTTCTCCAGGTGAGCTCCTGATGACTCAACTTGGAATGTATTATGATGTTTTATACTTCAATACCACACGAAGAGGGGGGGGGTGGGTGATTTGTGTGGTGTCTAATTTTTTGAGTGCTGTCTTGGTAGAAGAACCTGGTTCTTCTTGGTGTTCCAACTTCTATTGGTGCGGAATAATAAATGCAGTAAAGTAAAAACACATAGATTTTTACGTGGAAACAACTGGCTCAAAAGGTGAAAAAACCATGACCTACTCCTCAATAGGATTTTCACCAACTCTTCACTACAACTCTGAGCCAAACAACATTTACAAAATAAACTCTTTTGTAAACCTAGGACTAACTCTAATCCCTTTGTAGAAACCTAGCCTCTAGCTAATTGCGACAAACTTCAAGTTAACTCTAACTTGAACAGTGTGTACCTATTACAATTGCTTCTAAGAAAGCTGAAAAGATACAATATTAAATCACCTACTACAACCAGCTAGACTCAATAAACAAACAGATGAAACTGGTTCTTCTAGCTGGTCAGTAGCCTTTATGTCGCACAAGGATTCTGCTTGCAAAATATCTCTGGGAATTTTGCTTTCACTTCTGCCTTTGTGCGATCACTCATTCAGTAAAACACTTCAACATTATATAGCACCAGTAGTTGAGACGTTCTTGTTTAATTCTGAGGCAACTCTTCCTTGGTGGAAGAGTTTGTATTAAACTCAACTTCCTTCCTTTGTTACTATCCTTGCTGAATTCAAACTCTAACCTCTTATCAATTTGCAACCTTTTCGCTTTAGGAGACAACCTCTTAGTTCCCAGATAATTCACATAACATGTTATCTCCTACGCATGGACTCTTCGCGTGCCAATGAGTCTGTTTCACTATGATAGCCTGATGGACCTGGTTCAACTTGGTAGACATTTGTCAATCTTCAAAACCATGCATTTACTTGGGTCAACAAATTCTCCCTTTTTGATGATGCCAAACCATGTGCTTAACCCTGTACAATCTTCAAACACTTTTTATGGTTTTAAGCATTTATCATAGAGAGACCAGGTTCATTAGGTTATAAATATCATAACAGTTTGAAGTTTGAAAAGCACACATTTCTTCCTCCTTTTGGCATCATCGAAAAGTTGCAAAATGATAAACTTACCAGAGTTATTAACAATTACTCATGGCCATTTGAGGCAACTGCAGGTGCAAAACATGATAAATCATCACAAGAAACCAATAAATCTAAGATAAATAAGAAATTGAGACAAGTCAATAACAAAACAAAAAAATTCATTGATAGGATCGAAAATCAAACACCATACAGTCAAAAACAAAAAACAATCATAACCATGAGCAAAACATAGTAGAAATAGAAACATAACGAATTCCGAACTGGGTCATAGATGCTGTTTTGGTGGCTCTAGACATCCTAAGGTTGGGTAGGTGCAGATGAGGTTGGGTTCTTGGCTTGAAGGAGAGACAACATTTGGTGAAGAACACCTTCATTTTTCTCCTTCTCCTTGGCTAGTTCAACTCTGAGAGCATCCCACTCAGCTTCCACCTCATGAAGGCGAGATTTCAATCTAAGGATCTCATCATCCTTCATCTATCCTTCCTGCACCAATGACCTTACTTTGCTATTGACTGGATTCTTCCTAGATGAACCAAGTTCATCTTCCGGAACATTGACAATATAATCACAAGTCAGCAAAGTGTTCTTCCCAAAATAATCCTTAGCATTAGCCATCTCAGCTTTCTTCACAGGAACCTCAAAGTGAGCAAGTACAGTTGTCAGAATAAAGCCATAAGGAATAGCATGTACTTTGGTTCCATTTACAACTCTGTCCAAGAGTTGAATGATGAAAGCTGGCCAGTTGATCTGCTTTCCCCTATACAAACATTCCATCAAGGTGAGGTCCATGTAATTGGCGATGTGCATTCTTTCTTGTCTGGGCAGCAGGAATTTGATGACAAATTCAAAGAATAACTTGTGATGGGGCCTCATTTCACTCTTGAACACCGGCCTGGGCTCAGCTTCCTCCTCATTCTCACAAAAGAATATGGTGATGTTGAGAGCTGAGGCCATTCCATCAAGATTAGGCCATCTTTTCCTAGTGTAATCATCGTAGCCTTCAGCAGGTATGTTCAAAATTTCTCCCAGTTCCCTTGCATAAAACGTGATCTGAATTACCTTGACTGTGGAAGTAACCATGCCATCCTTCACGACGGCATTACCCATGAACTCCACCAGTTCGTTCCTTGCCAGCCTTCCTTCCATTCGAAGGACCATGTTCTTCCACTCCTGCACTTCCAGTGTATCCAGTAGGTATCGCATCCCAGGTTCCTCGAGATCTTTCAATAACTTTCCCTTCAGAATTTTTCCTCTTGCTGAACATTGTGACTCTATCAATCTCCTCACCAACATCCTTCTCATCTCCTCCACTCCACTCTTTATCTTCTTCTTCAACAACCGTCACTTTCTTTGCAGTACTTAAGGGTGTGGCAGACACAACAACTGACTTCTTTGAAGAAGCCTTAGCCTTCTTGGTCTTGGGTGTCTCAACCACAACTGGAGAAAGCTGCTCCTCATGTTGGACCAGGTCCAATGATTCATCATCCACATCAACAGCCTCAACAGGCTCACCTACTTTGGCCTTTCCCTTTGCATCTTTCTTTTTCTTGCTCTCTCTCAGAGCCTTTTATAATTCTTCTTCTTGTCGTTGAACACCACTCCTAGTAGCACGCACTTTTGGGGCAGGAGCATCAGCAGACACTGGAGCTTTTCGTTTCTTGGAAGAAACATGTGTTTTAGCTCTTCTGGACTTGAGAGTTCTTCTCTTTTTGGGATTGTAGGAGTCTCCCAACCTCTGCAACATCTCAGCTAGTGTTTCCTCTATAGATGAACCAGGTTCATTTATACCCTCTCTCAAGCTCTCCAACCCCGCTGCTGCTTCCTCAGCAACATTTCCCCTTAAATCTGTGACATCTTCTCCAACATGCTCAGGAACGGGACCACAAATAGCCAAAGGGGTGCCATCCTCCCTTGATCCCCTTACAGAACCTCTGTTTCTCTCACTCTCAAGAATCTATTCTTTTCCTAATTTTTACGCCTATCCGGCACTTCAACATCAACAACTGACCCAACCAACACAAACCTGTTCTCAGTAGTAGCAGGTTCAGAACCAACCTCAAGATTTCCTTGCTCAGAACTGGATGAACCAGGTGCTTCACCCTCATTGGCTGATTTGAAAGATTCACTTGATGATTCAGACTCATTCTCCTTTTCAGCCTGTAGAATTTCCTCCAAAAATCTTGCATGAGAGCCAGAAGCAACAGATTTTCTGGCAAGAACTTTTACACGATGAGCCCTGGGAGCTGGGTTAGGGTTAGGTGTGGGTTCAATAACTGGAGGATTTTCAGAGGTTAAAGATAGCTCTGGGGATTGAGAACTATACACGGATGGAGAATTAGAATCAGACTCGTAAAGTCCTCCATCGTAATCACGATTTTGAAATGAAGAAGATGAAAAAGCAGGAGGTGGCGACGACATTGTTATGAACGTTTTAAAAAAGACGAAAGGTTGATCAGTTTTGGTTTGAGAAGAGTGAGATGAACTTGGTTTGACGGTTTAGTTATGAAGAGAAGAGTAATGATGACCCTTTTATAAGATGTCGCTAAGAAATTTACAACGGCAGGATATTTACTCAAGTGGTAGTCTAATCGATGCAGGGCTGACATTGATTAGACGGTTACA
Organism: Nicotiana undulata; assembly: GCA_005239495.1. Classification (NCBI taxonomy): domain Eukaryota; kingdom Viridiplantae; phylum Streptophyta; class Magnoliopsida; order Solanales; family Solanaceae; genus Nicotiana; species Nicotiana undulata. The sequence continues at coordinate 19,653 of MDKH01081403.1, read as the reverse complement.
AACCCCTAAATTTTGGCTAATTTTTAAGTGATAGGACTCCGTGAAACTGGTTCAATTTGGATAATTACTTGGAATTTGAATTGAACCAAATATAGATAGAGTCATGCTCATGTATGATTGTAATTAATTTAATAAGTGTATGGAGATGAGTATGTACCTTGTCAGTCAGATGAACCAGCATAGATGAACCAGATTCATCTTGTTAAAATCTTTAATTTGCCTCAATTTACAAAGATAGAGAAAAATCATTAGTACCCAGGGAATCATATTAAAACATGGAAAGAGAGTATGGAAATAAAGGCATGATACTGAGCAATGATTAGTCTGGTTAAGTACATTAATGTTCCTAGCCAATTTTGTTTTTTCATTTTTCAAAATTTATTTTTTTCATTTTTGTTTTTCCAATTAGGTGATCTTAATCATCCCTAATTCAAGCCTTTTTCTCTCAAAATGTTCCCTACTTAGTGCTTTAGTAAAGATATCTGCAATTTTCTTGTCAGTAGCACAAAAATCAATTGAGATCATTCCCTTTTCATAGTTATCCATAAGGAAGTGGTGTCTAACATCTATGTGCTTAGTTCTCTTATGATGAACCGGGTTCTTGGTCATACTAATTGCATTAGTGTTATCACCGAAAATAGGAATTCATCCCACATCTATACCAAAATCCATGAGTTGTTGCTTAATCCACAGCAACTGAGCACAGCATGAGGCTGCAGCCACATATTTAGCCTCAGTAGTAGACAGAGCTACTAAATTTTGTTTCTTGGTGGCCCAAGACACAAGGCATGAGCCCAGAAAGTGAGCCATGCCTGAAGTACTTTTCTTGTCAACCAGGAAACCTGCATAACCAACATCAGCATATCCTACAAGGTCGAAATTACTACCTTTAGGGTACCAAACGCACAAATCAGTGGTGCCTTTCAAATATCTCAAAATTCTCTTCACTGCATATAGGTGGGATTCCTTTGGATTTACCTAAAACCTAACACACAGTCCTACACTGAACACAATATCAGGTCTACTAGCAGTGAGATATAATAGAGACCCAATCATCCTTCTGTATTGCTTCTCATCAACGGATGAACCAGGTTCATCCACATCCAATTTTGTAGTTGTGGCTATGGGGGTGTCTATTTCCTTTGAGTCCTCCATTTTAAACTTCTTGAGTAGTTCTTTCACATACTTTTGTTGATGGATTATTGTTCCATTGGGGTCTTGCTTGATTTGCAAGCCTAAGACCATAGACAGCCTTGTCAAGTTTGTGTACGTGGTCTGGTGACTCCTTTCTTTCAAAACCTGGAGGCTGTTTGACAAATACATCTTCCTTCAGATAGCCATTGAGAAAGGCACTCTTAACATCCATCTGATGGAGAGTGAATTCCATATGTGCAGCAAATGCTATAAGAAGTCTAATTGCCTCCAGTCTTGCCACAGGGGCAAAGGTCTCATCATAGTGAATTCCCTCTTCTTGACTATACCCTTGAACAACCAGTCTGGCCTTGTTTCTTGTAACAGTTCCATCCTCATCGAGCTTGTTCCTGAAGACCCACTTTGTGCCAATCACTGATCTGTCTAGTGGCCTGGGTACCAACTGCCATACTTGACTTCTTTCAAACTGATTCAGCTCTTCGTGCATGGCATTTACCCAATCAGAATCTTGTAGGGCTTCACCAATATTCTTTGGTTCTGTTAGGGATAGAAAGGCATCAAACGCACACAGATTTTTCAAGGAGGCTCTTATTTTGATTTCGGATGACAAATCTGTTATTATGTTCTCAAGAGGGTGAGAACTTTGATATCTGTGTGGTTTGAGCACCAATTGTTCACTTCTTGAGGATTCTATAGTGCCTTGTTGTTGTGGAACAGGAGCAGGGCCAGGGTTCACATGTTGAGTTCCCCCTGTCATGTTGCTTGGGGTAGTTGGACCTGGTCCATCACCTATTCCATCTCCCATGGCTGCTTCAATGTCTTCACTGCTTCTCATATGTTCAAGCTCCTCATCTTCTGGTTCCTATCTCTCAAAAAGAGTGTTAGTTTCATCAAAGACAACATGCACACTCTCTTCTACACACATAGTTCTTTTATTGTACACTTTATAGGCTTTACTATGTGATGAATATCCCAAGAATACTCCCTCATCACTTCTGGGATCAAATTTACCTAAGGAATCTTTGCCATTATTGTGCACATAGCATTTGCATCCGAAAGCCCTAAGATGGGATATGTTGGGCTTTCTCCCTTTGAGTAATTCATAAGGAGTCTTCTCTACCAGTGGCTTGATCATGCATATATTGATTATATAGCAAGCAGTGTTTATTGCTTCTGCCCAGAAGTTGTGTGGTAGTTTGCTAGAAAGAAGCATGGTTCTTGCCATGTCTTCAAGAGTTCTATTCTTTCTTTCCACAACCCCATTTTGCTGTGGGGTTCTAGGGGCAGAAAAGTTGTGATTGATACCATGTTCATCACAGAACTCAGCAAACTTAGCATTTTCAAATTCAGTACCATGGTCAGATCTTATTGATGCTAGTTGATATCCTAACTGATTTTGAGTTTTCTTAACAAATGAGGTAAACATATCAAATGCTTCATCCTTAGATGTCAGAAATAAGGTCCAAGTGAACCTTGAATAATCATCAATTAGAACCATCACATATTTCTCACCACATCTGCTCAGAGTTCTCATTGGACCACACAGATCCAGATGAACCAGTTCCAACGTTCTGGTGGTACTGATCATTTTCTTACTTTTGAATGAGGATCTTACCTACTTCCCCCTTGCACATGCCTCGCAAACTTTATCTTCCCTGAACTTAATGTTAGGGAGTCCCATCACTAAGTCCTTAAAGACTAATTTGTTAAGCTGATTTAGACTTGCGTGGCCAAGTCATTTGTGCCAAAGGAGGGAATCACTGTCCCAAACACTCAAGCAAGTGAGTTCATTTTCAGACAGTGTTGACAAGTCTATGAAATAGATATTATTCATTCTCTTTACTTGCAAAACAATCTTGTCAGTAAGGAAGTTAATCACAAAACATTTTGTGGAAGTGAAAACAACCAGGTTACCTCTGTCACAAAATTATGACACACTGATCAGGCTGTATTTCAAGCCATCTATCAAGTACACATGTTCGATGGAACGTGTGTCATCCTTACCTACTTTGCCAACCCCTATAATTTCACCTTTCTTTCCATTTCCAAAGGAGACATTTCCTCCTTTGAGGTTTTCAAGTGAAATGAACTGTTCCTTGTTCCCCGTCATATGCTTTGAGCAGCCACTATCCAAAAACCAAGTTCGATCTAATTCATGTCTGGCTTTGCCAAGTTTTTCTTTAAGTGTTCTTATCTGTTCATCCTTGGCATACATCTTATCTTTTATTTTTTCCATATTTTCTTCTAAAATGACATGAGAATGATCAACAACATTTTTACTGGATCCTAGCTTCAGTTTTAAGTTTTCAGATTTTAGCTCTAGAATCTCAGTTTCAAGTGGATGAACCTGGTTCAACAAGACAGTGTTTTTCTTTTCAGATTCACTTACTCCGATTTCCAGGTTCATGCATTTTGATTTTAGCATTGCAAATTCTTTAGAAAGTCGATCCTTCTCTTTGGTTGTTTCTTCAGAATCATCCATGAAATCAAGTAGCAACTCGGAGAGTTTTTCTTTAGATAGGAACTTTATTTTGTTTTTAAGATGGGAGTTACTTACCTCTGGTTCTTCATGTGATTCCTCATCAGATTCTCCAATTGCCATGAGCGCCTGATCTTCAGTCTCACCATCTTTTGATTCTTCATCTGAGCTTTCCCCCCAAGCAGCAACCATGGACTTTGTTGAGGTTTTCTTGGGTTGGACCAGTTCCTTCTTCCTGTTCATTCTTTCATATCTCTCCTTTTTCCATTCCAATTCCCACTGAGGACAGTTCTTGATAAGGTGGTCAGTTTTTCCACACTTGTAGCATCCCTCGTTGGTTGGCGTTTATGGAGCTTTAGCTTTGTTGTAATTTCCTCCTCTAGAGATGCCTTTCTTCCTCATGATAAAGTTTCTGAATTCTTTGGTAATCATGACCATCTCATCTTCCTCGAGATCTGCTCCCTCAGTGATCCTCAGTTCTAGACTCCTCTCCTTCTTTGGACCATCCATCTTCATTGTCTGCCTTCTGAGTTCATAGGCAACAATGTTTCCAATTAGCTCGTCCAATATGAGAGTTTCCATATTTTTGGATTCCTGGATGGCAGTGATCTTGCTTTCCCAGGAAATTGGCAAAATCCTTGTCAGGATTTTTTCTACCCTATCTTCTTCAAGAATTACTCTTCCAAGAGACTTAAGTTCATTTGTCAAGGTTGTGAACCTTGTGTACATCTCTTGGATTGTCTCACCTTCCTTCATAGTAAAGTTTTCATACTGAGAGTATAGTAGAGCACCTCTTGATCTTTTTACCTCAGGTGTTCCTTCATGGGCTACTTGCAAGGTATCCTAGATCTCTTTGATAGTGGTGCAACTTTGGATTCTGCTATACTCATCGGGACCTAGTCCACACACTATACACTTTTTGGCCTTTGCATTCTTCTCCCATTTCTTCAGATCCTCAGCAGTGCAGTCAGCTCTAGTCTTTGGTACATCTACACCTTCAGCAGTCTTCTTCATGGTAGCTAGAGGATCATCAGTGACTATGTCCCAGAGTTCATAGTCTTCTCCGATCAGGTGGTCCTTCATCCTGTTCTTCCACCAGGAGTGATACTGGCCATTGAAGAGTGGTGGCCTCGCAGTTGATTGACCCTCCCAGTTTCCAGGTGGTGCACTCATTTTGATCTTTTCCAAGATGTTAGCCTTTTCAAGGATAACTTGTTCTTATACCAATTGATGTTTTATACTTCAATACCACACAAGAGGGGGGTGATTTGTGTGGTGTCTAATTTTTCGAGTGCTGTCTTGGCAGAAGAACCTGGTTCTTCTTGGTGTTCCAACTTCTACTGGTGCGAAATAATAAATGCAGTAAAGTAAAAACACAGAGATTTTTACGTGGAAAATACCTGGCTCAAAAGGTGAAAAATCCACGACCTACTCCTTAGTAGAATTTTCACAAACTCATCACTACAACTCTGAGCCAAACAACATTTACAAAATAAACTCTTTTGTAAACCTAGGACTAACTCTAATCCCTTTGTAGCAACCTAGCCTGTAGATAATTGCGACAAGATTCAAGTTAACTCTAACTTGAACAATGTGTACCTATTACAATTGCTTCTAAGAAAGCTTAAAAGATACAATATTAAATCACCTACTACAACCAACTAGACTCAATAAACAAACATATGAAACTGGTTCTTCTAGCTGGTCAGTAGCCTTTGTGTCGCATAAGGATTCTGCTTGCAAAATGTCTCTGGGAATTTTGCTTTCAATTCTTGTTTCACTTCTGCCTTTGTGCGATCACTCCTTCAATAGAAACACTTCAACATTATATAGCGCCAGTAGTTGAGATGTTCTTGTTTAATTCTGATGCAACTCTTCCTTGGTGGAAGAGTTTGTATTATACTCAACTTCCTTCCTTTGTTACTATCCTTGCTGAATTCAAACTCTAACCTCTTATCAATTTGCAACCTTTTCCCTTTAGGAGATAACCTCTTAGTTCCCAGATAATTCACATAACATGTTATGTCCTACGCATGGACTCTTCGCGTGCCAATGAGTCTGTTTCACTATGATAGCCTGATGGACCTGGTTCAACTTGGTAGACATTTGTCAATCTTCAAAACCATGCATTGACTTGGGTCAACATATTCCCACATTCTCCAGGTGGGCGCCTAATGACTTAACTTGAAATGTATTCCCTCGTTCTCCAGGTGGGCGCCTGATGACTTAACTTGAAATATATTCCCTTGTTCTCCAGGTGGGCGCCTGATGACTTAATTTTAAATGTATTCCCTCGTTTTCCAGGTGGGCGCCTGATGACTTAACTTGAAATGTATTTCCTCATTTTCCAGGTGGGCGCCTGATGCTGAAGACTTGAAATAAATTCCCTTGTTATCCAGGTGGGCGCCTGATGACTTAGCTTGAAATATATTCCCTCGATCCAGGTGGGTGCCTGATGCTAAAGACTTGAAATAAATTCCCTCGTTCTCCAGGTGGGCGCCTGATGACTTTACTTGAAATGAATTCCCTCGTTTTTTCAGGTGGGCGCCTGATGACTTTACTTGAAATGAATTCCCTCGTTTTCCAGGTGGGCGCCTGATCCTAAAGCCTTGAAATAAATTCCCTCGTTATCCAGGCGGGCTCCTGATGACTTAAACTTGAAATGAATTCCCTCGTTTTCCAGGTGGGTGCCTGATGCTAAAGACTTGAAATAAATTCCCTCGTTATCCAGGTGGGCGCCTGATGCTAAAGCCTTGAAATAAATTCCAAAAATAATTCCCTCGTTCTCCAGGTGGGCGCCTGCAATCACAACAAAACAGACAAAACAAAGAAAACTTTCTGCCCCAGTCTGTACCGGGAAGATTGGTGAGTGTTAGCTGAATTCCATTTTATAGGAGGGTTCTGAAAACTTAAATCAAATCCCATTATCCAGGAGGGTCCTGAGAATTTAAAACCTAAATCCCATTATACAGGAGGGTCCTGGCAATTTAAAACCTAAATCCCATTATCCATGAGGGTTCTGAGAATTTAAAATTCACTTACCTGAGCCATGCTCTCTTTTATGGATGATCTCTGTAGAAAGAACAAAATGTATTGCCCCTGAACCATGCTTTCCTCATGGAGGGTCCCTGCAAATCAGAAAAAATTTCCTGCCCCTGTTTCAAACAAATAAAATCTTGTTAGTTTGAAAACGTGGTGGTTAGTTTGTGGCATCATTGTTGAGTGTCTGCTTCTGCCACTGCCACGCTTCGTCCTCATTAGCTGCCTCGGGCCGGCGAGGGATTGTTTGACCTTTTGATCAAAATGGACCCCAAAACCTTTGAATGACCTGAATCTCTTACACTCACTTGTTGCGTTGTGTTTTCATCCTGAAAGTTGCTGAATCTTTGTATTTTTCTACAAATTCAAGAATCACCTTATCACCTGAACTTCAATTATCACCATACTGCTTATTCTGAATTATTTCACTTGCGATGTGCTTGGCCGAACTCCGCTCTGTGAAATTTAGAAGATGGTAGTAGGCTTTGGAATCCTTTCCTGCTTGTTCAACAAGGGCTAATTCGAAAAAGACTCATAAAGATAGACTCAAAGAGCACGATGAAGTGTTTTTGGAAAAAAGAACAAAGGAAAATTTTGAACAAAGATAACTATGTGAGGAAGAATAGGGAAAAGGACTTATCTGGGTGACGCGGTTGGCTCCAATGAACATAACATGCATTTTGGATTGATCAGCCTAATCCGTTCAACCAATCACATTTTCAGTTCCTGTCATGTCTCCAACTTCAACACCAAGCTTCCGAGGATCCGATTTCTCTGTAAAGTCACGAACCTCATTCGACTTGTAGCGCCCCGAAGGGTTTTCACCAACAAGCCTATCTCATTTGCTCGTCTCTCAACTCTCTGTCGCCTTACGGTGCCCGTGAGGGTTTTCACCAATAGGACTCTCTCATTTTTTTTTCTTCTTTTTCTTTTTAGCTCACCGTCGCCTTACGGTGCCAATGAGGGTTTTTACCAATAAGACTCTCTCATTTTAATTTTCTCTCAACTTTCCATGAAAATAGTGTTACCCATGATGCAAATCATACCTCTGACGCACTTGACTTGGCATCTTCAAAGATTGATTGGAAGGTCTTTCTTTGGAAAGTAATTTAGGCTTTTGGACGGGGTTAGAAAGAAAAGGGGATGAAGGCTCAAAATAACTTAAGATGAAAGGGTTCAAAATTATAACTTTTGGAATCAGATATTTTGCAAAACCAAAACTTCTACCCCAGTTTCTTTGGGTCTGGGGATTTTTTTTTTGAGGGGACCGAACCGTGTAAGGCTGCCTACGTATCTTTAGGAGGAATCAGGTCGAACGTAGTTCCAAGAAAAATTGCTTGTTTTTGCTACCTTTTTTCTTTTCTTCTTCTTCTTTTTCTTCTTTTTTTTTCTTTTTTTTCTGTTCTTTCTCTTTTTCTTCCTTTTCTTTTTCTTCTCTTTTTTTTTCTATATATATCTTTTCTAACTCTACTCTCTGATTCCAAAAGAGGGTGTGAAAGAAAATAAACAAGGCTCAAAAGAGGTAGCAAATGATAGAAGTGTTTGGGTAGCGGAACAAAATGCCTTCGTCATTTCAACTTTAAACATCCCAAGTACAAAATATAATTGAAGACAAGCAAAGAACTCATACATATTACCTCTTGACCGCATCAGAATTGATAGCCATATCTACGCATTTTCCTTATATGTCCATTAAATACAAAGCACCATTGGGCAACACTTTTGTCACAATGAACGGCCCCTGCCAGTTTGGGGCGAACTTGCCTCTAGCTTCAGCTTGATGTGGAAGAATGCGTTTCCATACCAACTGGCCCACTTCGAATTTCCGGGGACGCACCTTCTTGTTATATGCTCTTGCCATTCTCCTCTGGCAGTTGACCATGACATACCGCTGCCAATCTTTTCTCATCAATCAAACTCAACTGCTCCAGTCGGGCTTTGACCCACTCTTTATCATCAATTTCAGCTTCTGCAATGATCTGCAGGGATGAAATCTCAACTTATGCGGGTATGACTTCCTCAGTTCCATATACCAACAAATAAGGAGTTGCACCTACTAAAGTGCGGACAGTAGTGCGATAACCCAATAAAGCAAAAGGTAACTTTTCATGCCATTGCCTGGAACCTTGCACCATCTTGCGAAGTATCTTCTTTATGTTCTTGTTAGCAGCCTCAACAGCTCCGTTTGCCTTGGGATGATACGGAGTGGATTTTCGATGCATGATCTTGAACTGTTGACATACCTCTTTCATTAAATGACTGTTGAGATTAGCAGCATTGTCTGCGATGATCACCTTGGGAATTCCGAACCGACAAATGATATATGAATGAATAAAATCTACCACTGCCTTCTTGGTCACGGACTTGAAAGTTACAGCTTCGACCCACTTGGTAAAATAATCAATAGCCACCAGGATAAACCTATGTCCGTTGGATGCGGCCGACTAAATTGGCCCAATGACATACATGCCCAAGCGATAAAGGGCCAAGGCGCGGACATTGTGTGCAACTCAGATGGAGGTGAATGAATCAAATCGCCATGCACCTGGCATTGATTACACTTGCAAACAAAACTGATGCAGTCTCGTTCCATGGTGAGCTAATAATAACCTGCTCGGAGTATCTTCTTTGTCAAGACATATCCGTTCATATGTGGCCCGCACACTCTAGAATGCACTTCGGTCATGAGAGCTGAAGCTTCTTTAGCATCTATGCACTTCAGCAGTCCTAAGTCTGGAGTCCTCTTGTGCAAGATTCCCCCACTTAAGAAAAATCCACTTGCCAACCGTCGAATGGTTCTCTTTTTGTCACCGGTGACATGCATCGGATATACCCCCAACCTGATGTATTCCTTGATATCGTGAAACCAAGGCTCACCATCAATTTCCTCTTCAACCACATTGCAATAGGCATGCTGATCACAAACTTAGATGTGCAGAGAATCAACGTATGCCTTATCTGTATGGTGTAACATTGATGCCAGAGTAGCTAAGGCATCGACAATCTCATTATGAATCCTGGGAAGGTGCTTGAATTCTACTGACCTGAATCTTTGACGGAGATCATGCAGACACTGTCGGTACGGTATGAGCTTTAAATCCCGAGTCTCCCATTCTCCCTGAATTTGATGAACCAACAAATCTGAGTCTCCCAAGACCAGTATTTCCTGAACTCCCATATCTACAGCTAACCTCAAGCCCAAGATGCATGCTTCGTACTCAGCCATGTTGTTAGTGCAATAAAATCTTAGCTGAGCTATTACAGGGTAGTGCTCCCCTATTTCAGAGATGAGTACCGCCCCTATTCCAACACTTTTCATGTTAGCAGCTCCATCAAAGAAGAGCTTCCAGCCTGACTTTTCATCATGGTCAACCTCATCAACATACATCACCTCTTCATCGGGAAAATAAGTTCCAATTTGCTCATATTCTTCATCTACTGGATTCTCGGCCAAATGGTCGGCCAAGGCTTGGGCTTTCATCGCGGTCCGGGTCACATAGATGATATCAAACTCTGTGAGTAAAATCTGCCACTTTGCGAGTCTTCCCATGGGCATAGGCTTCTGAAAGATATACTTTAGAGGATCCATGCGAGAAATGAGGTAGGTAGTGTAGGACGACAGGTAATGCTTCAACTTTTGTGCAACCCAAGTCAGGGCGCAACATGTCCTTTCAAGAAGAGTGTACTTAACCTCATAAGGGGTGAATTTCTTGCTGAGATAATAAATGGCTTGCTCTTTCTTGCTGGTGATGTCGTTTTACCCAATACACAGCCAAACGAATTATCCAGGACTACCAGATAGAGAATTAGGGGCCTACCGGGCTCTGGCGGGACCAACACAGGGGGGTTTGACTGGTACCTCTTAATCTTATCAAATTCTTCTTGACACTCATCGGTCCACTTGACTGCAGCATTCTTCTTCAGCAACCTAAAGAAAGGCTCACAGGTTGTCGTGAGTTGAGCAATAAACATGCTGATGTAGTTCAACCTTCCGAGCAAACTCATCACCTCTGTTTTATTCCGCGGCGGGGGTAACTCTTGGATGGTCTTGATCTTTGATGGATCCAATTCAATACCGCGGCGACTAACCACAAATCCCAACAGTTTCCCGGATGGACACCAAATGCACATTTTGCTGGATTGAGCTTGAGGTTATACCGGCGGAGCCTTTGGAAAAACTTCCTCAAATCCTTGACATGGTCGGACTACTTCTTCGACTTTATGATCACATCATCTACATATACCTCGATCTCCTTGTGTATCATATCATGAAATATGGTGGTCATCGCCCTCATGTAAGTTGCCCCTGCATTCTTCAAACCAAATGGCATTACCCGGTAGCAATATGTTCCCCATGGCGTGATGAACGCTGTCTTTTCTGCATCTTCCTCATCCATCAGGATCTGGTGATATCCCGCATAGCAATCCACAAAGGACCCAATCTCATGCTTGGCACAATGATCAATTAGAATGTGGATGTTTGGCAATGGAAAATCATCATTCGGGCTCGCCTTGTTAAGATCCCGATAGTCAACACATACCCTGGTCTTACTATCTTTCTTTGGTGCTGGCACCACATTAGCTAACCAAGTGGGATATCGAGTAACCCGGATGACCTTTGCATCAAGCTGCTTGGTGATTTCTTCTTTGATCTTTACACTCATGTCGGTCTTGAACTTCCTTAACTTTTGCTTGACATGAGGGAATGCAGGATCAGTTGGCAATTTGTGAACCACCAAATCAGTGCTCAAGCCCGGCATGTCGTCATATGACCACGCCAAGACGTCTTTGTACTCCAACAGTGTTTTGATTATTTCTTCCTTGTTTTGCGATTCCAAATGCACACTTATCTTAATTTCCATGATATTATCCTGATCTCCCAAATTGATTGCTTCAGTTTCATTTAGATTAGGCTTTGGTTTCTCTTCAAAGTGTTTTAGTTCTTTACTTATTTCCTCGAATGTTGCTTCTTCATCATATTCCATTTCCTCATCATATTCTACTTCTTGGATCATTATTTCAGGATTAGACTAACTTTTAGGACTTGGCTGAAAATTCCTCATGCATGTCATGTCATTAGAACTAGCATAAAAAGAACTGTACAAAATAAAAGAAAAAAAAAACAAAATGAAAAACATTAGGAATAATGGAAAATGGAAAATTGCATTTCATTAATATAAAAGATAACAGGGTTTGACATCGAAACAAAGCGAAAAAACCAAAATTTGGATTACAACCTGGAATAACCCATATGACAGAAAGGAAAACAAAGAAAACTACCAAAACTCCTTCCGGGTGGGGAAAGGAGTAGCTTCCCAATTTCTAAGCTTCACAGTTGGCCCAACAAGCTGCACATTGGCATTACTGGATCCTTCCCTGATTTCTACCACATTAACTTCATCAAATAGACACTGGAACCTCTTGATTAGCTCTTCATCAAAGTCGACCACGGGTTTTGGGACCACTGATATCGGGCGTTCTGCGACCCCTGGTTTGACAAAGGACTTAGAGATGTGCGGAACAGGCTTAGGCAGTGCCCATGCCTTCTTTTTCAACCTTTTGGCCCCCTTCACATCTTCCCATGTCGGCTTGAATCCCAGAACAAACGTACCATGACTTTCACGTAGAGACACTGGATGCACGATACCTTGTAGAGATGAACCCAGACCTTTTTCCGTCACAAAACCATTTTTCAGCATTTCATTCGCCAGCATGATGGACGCAGAAGGTATCTTTGGACCAGTCATGCATTCTCCCTCAGAGATTTTCTCAACTGATACCATTTCAAAAGTTTGGTAGACCCAAGGTCCTTTGTCATCCTCAGCTTCCATAAATGGGACAAATGTGTCATTGTAAGCACATACACCCTCGTCACCATGCACGACTATCTTCTGTCGGTCCCACTCAAATTTTACCATCTGGTGCAGGGAAGATGGAACTGCCTTGGCGGCATGTATCCAAGGCCTGCCTAACAATTAATTGTCGGAGACGGCCACATCCAGCACTTAGAACTACATGGTGAATTCGACCGACCCTATTGTCAGTTCAAGCATTATATCGCCAACAGAATCCTTTCCCCCTCCATCAAAACCCCGGACACATATATTGTTTCTGTGGATCCCATCAGTACAGATTTTCAACTTCTTCAAGGTGGAGAGAGGGCAAATATTTGCGCTGGAACCATTGTCAACCAATACCTTAGAGACCATAGAGTCCTCACACGTTACTGTCAGATAGAGAGCTCAATTGTGTTCCGTGCCCTCCAGGGGAAGTTCGTCGTCCGAGAAGGTAATCCTGTTTGCCTCAAAGATTTTGTTAGCGATCTTCTCCAAATGGTTCACCGTGATCTTATCTGGGACATGGGCCTCATTTAGAATCTTCATGAGGGCTCTGCGATGTTCATCTGAATGTATCAGTAATGATAAAAGAGAAATCTCAGCTGGCATTTTCCTTAACTGTTCCACGATAGAGTAATCCTGCACCTTCATTTTCTTCAGAAACTCTTCTGCCTCCTCTTCAGTAACGGGCTTCTTTACTGGGATTGTGCTATCTTTGAATGTCTTGGCTTTCCTTAATTCCTATGGAGTAAAGCATATCCCGGAACGATTCAACCCCTCGGTTTCATTAACTTCCTCCTCCACTTCTTTCCCTTTGTAAGTTACTATCACCTGCTTGTAATTCCACGGAACGACTTTAGTATCTACTACTGGCAGCTAGGTTACTGGCTTGATGATAACTGGGGTAATAGAAGCCTCTTTCACAACTATGACATGCTTGCTTGATGACCCTAAAATTATCACTTTTGGATTTTCCTGATTCATACCGATATCCTTTGAGGGCCCTTTCACGACCAACACCGGTGGCTTCAGGTTGAGCGAGCTCAACTTCTCTGTCGCCTTTTCAACATTCGAAAGCATTGCTTTGGTAGAGTCTGGAGCTTTGATTGAAACACTTTCGCTGGCACGGATCATCATAACATACTTTGAAGACTTCTCAGGTTCCCCATCTTTGTGCACTATCTCGATCATGTGCGTCTCTGCATGGGCTGGCAGAGGGTTCTGGTTAATGTTCGGTGCATCTGAATTCTGTACCATGATCTGATTTGTATCAATGAGTTCCTGTATTGCCCTTTTCAAGTGCCAACACTTCTCTGTATCGTTCCCTGGAGCATCGGAACAATACGCGCATCTCTGAGAATAATAAAGGTTCTTTGGAGGGGGATTGGGTATCTTTGCCTCAATTGGCCTCAGGATGTCCAACTGCCTAAACCTCTGAAACAAACTGGTATAGAACTCACCCAAAGGAGTGAAGTTTTTCTTCCTTTGCTGCCTCTCTCTTTCATACTCTGGCCTGGGTCTAAATTTCGGGCCAGTTGGGTTACGGTAGGGTTGTGGGGGTGGATAGGTATTTTGTGGAGCTGGAGCACGCCATTGCGGGTAAGGAGGGGATTGAGCATATGTCTGTGCGTGGTGAACATGGTATTGAGGTGGTCTGGCTGAGTACTGGGGTCCGGGGGTTGGAAATAAGGTTGGGGTGGATTAAATGGAGTTTGGATGTAGGCTGGAGGTCGGGATCGAGGCTGACTGTATTGAAATGAACCTCTCTAGCTATTACATGTCCCAAAAACCACCATGGAGACATCTTCCTTGTTCTTCTTGCCCAACAAACTTCCGGTACCATTCTGGATTACCTGTGTGGTGGCTTTTATAGTAGAGTAACTCATGATTTTGCTCGACTTCCCTCTTCCACCATTTCTCCTATCTTCACTACGTCATTGAAAGGCTTACCAATGGCAGAGATCAAGTGGCCATAGTAAGTGGGATCCAAGTCTTGAAGAAGTATTTGACCATTTCATCTTCTTCCATGGGGGATTGACTCGTGCTGCTTGTTCCCTCCACCGGAACCCATATTCTCTAAAGCTCTCATTAGGCCTCTTTTCCACCTTGGTCATAGATAAGCGGTCTGGGACAATGTCTATATTGTACTGAAAATGTCGAGCAAAATCCTAGGCCATATCGTCCATAGTATACCACCTGTTGGCGTCCTGGCGGGTGTACCATTCTAAAGCTGCTCCACTCAGACTCTGGCTGAAGTATGCCATCAACAATTAATCTTTTCTTCCCGCGCCTCTCATTTTACTGCAGTAACCTCTCAGATGAGCCACAGGATCCCCGTGTCCGTCATACAAGTCAAACTTGGGCATCTTGAACCCGGTAGGCAGTTGGACATCAGGGAACAGACACAAATCCTTATAGGCTACGCTCACCTGGCTTCCTAACCCTTGCATATTTCTCAGTGACTGCTCCAGACTCTTTACTTTTCTAGATATCTCCTCTTGCTCCTCGTTCCTTGGTGGTTTCTCAGTTTCATCTTGGGGCTCAAAGTGGGGAGTGTAAGAGTAAGGATCTAGGACTTTGAAGGTGGGTTCCGGGGCGTAGTATTGGGTATCTGGAGCTTGGAACGCATGCTCACTGGAGGATCGATGGAGGGTAGCTCGTGGAAGGGGTACAAAGATAGGAGTAGATGTTGGAGCAGGGTATGAAGTTGTTTTTGTTGGTGGGGCATGAAGAGTCTGGGACAAAGTGCCGGGGTAGGAGCGGTAAGGGGTGAAGCCTGGTGCGTGTTGTGGGGAAAGGTCAATGGTATTAGGCATTTGAGCTTGGGATAGTGGTGGAATGGAAGCAGGTTTTTCTGTGTAACTGGTAGGGAATGAAGGTGGAGGGTGTCCCCTAACCCAGGCCTGATACATCTCCGCCATCTGATGCTTTACCCTACAGAGTTCCTCTTTCAACTTCGATTCTAATTCAACAATTTCCCTTGGCGGGTCCACAACTCCTGTGTCTGCTTCTTTGGTAGTCATGGTTGTCTGGCGTTTTGAAGTAGTGTTGTAGGGATGACTTGCCAGTATGCCAACAAACTAACCACCTTCCTGAAGTTGAATAAGGTAATAGAGAAAAACAAAACAAAGCCACTGTTAGCGTTAGGTCAATTATAACAATAATATCACATTGTGTGCAATGCGCCTAACAACAATTAACGGTTCTAGAATGACTTCGAGGGTCACGAGGTCATTTGGCATCATCCTACTTTGCTCATTTCAATTCCCTTTTCTTTCTTTTCTAGCACTCCTTGGCTTGCTCATTTTCCTTCCTCTCTTTTCTTTCTAATTATCACCATTTTCTTTCTATCCCCCTCACGTCCCTCAAATTCATTCTCCCCTTTTTTTTTCTTTTTAAATGATTCGATCGAACCCTATGTAGGTTGCCTACGTATCATGTTCAACATGAATCAGACCAAGTGTATTCTGGAAAAATGGTGGAAAATAATCTAAAAGTGAAAATCTTTTTTGATTTTTCATTTAAAATAATATATTTTGGATTTTAAATGCAAAACAGGGAGTATGATGACAAAAGACTTCACAGGCTCAACTACGATAGACTCTAATACCTCCTAAAGGATTTAGTACTTCTAGACAAGATACGAAAGTAAAAGATAGCTCAAAACACATAAATAAAGACGCTCATCAAACTGCTCCTGAATGCGATGGTCCTGGCTGGGATGAGTCTGATGAAGATCCAGAGGGCCCCGTCAATCCGGGCGAATCCAAATTCTGTACTATACCCTGCAAGGAAGCTTTGAAGCTGGGAATGAGAACCCTGAAATGCGTGCCTGCATCTTGAAGGCTGACTCTGGTAAGGTACTCACGGTGTTGTCCTATGTTCTCTACCAAACCTACCAACTGTGATCTCAAGGCCTAAAGTGTAGCTCGAACCCCGACTCTTTCTACTGCGTGTGCCTCCTCTGCCCGGGTAAATCGATCCATCAACTGTCTGAGTAATATTCGTGAGGTAGCCTCTTTGTCAAAAACTCCTCTAACCCGTCGGGGCAGCAGTCTGCTAACTCCCCGCTGAGTAGACTATAGCAAAATAAAATACTCATGGGTGTATCCAGGTGAGTGCGGGTCATTTTCTAAAGTGTGTCTACCCATGTTTGTTGCATGGCGCCAGTAAGTCTGAATGTCAACCTCCCTATGAGCCATAGTGTCAATATCCCTAATAAAGTCACGAGAATCGGGGATGTAGGGGACCTCTTGCTGCCTTCCCAACTGACGCATCACTCTAGCAGGGGTATATGGTCTAGTACACCAAAGTCCAATCAACACCAAGAAATCCTGCACACAGGACCTAGCTAAATTCACGTCCAAATCTATCCAAAGATAAGACCAAAAAATCTTATCTTCAGTCAGAGATCCTAAATAATCAATCCAAGCCTGAACTCCGAGTGGTAAGGCGAACTTATCGAACGTCATCCTATGCTAGATGCACTTTACTCAACCCCTCAAGCAACGATCAATCACATCTTTATCAAATAGAGTGGCGGGATGTAGATGCTCTATCAACCACAACTGCAACAACAAGTTACTTCCCTCAAATAACCTCTCGCCTTCTCGAATCCTTGTCGGAGCACGATAGATCTCTGCCAAAATCGTCGAAACCAAGGTGACCTTACTACTGTGTTTGTCATGGAAAAGTGCAAAGGCTACTGATCCTAGGTGTGTGCTAATATGTCTACCCTTCGAAGGAAATACCAAAAGCCCCAACAATGCAATAGCGAAGACCATATGACGCCTCTTCTTCCAAGAGTCGTATGATATGGAGAACTCATCTATGAAGGTCTCATACCCAGCAAGACGAGCAAACCTCTCGAATAAAAAGTCCAAAGGTACCCAAGATTGCTCCAAACATCCCATGTGTTTATCTAAATCTAATCCTATGATCTTAAGGAATTTTGTGCTTGAATGAGCCCTTGTGTTAATCAATTCCTTGTCTAGGTACGACAGGCGAGTCAAACCGGCTATCTCAACTAAGGTAGGTGTCATCTCAAGATCCCCAAACTTAAATATCATTCCCTATGAGTCCCAAAATGTCAGCATTGCCTCTACAAGGTCAGGACGGGGGGTAATGTCCATCAAATAAATAAGAGTCCCTAATTTGCCCATCAAATCATGCTGCTCAAGCAATGTGAACATATTCCACCATTTTACTAGCCTCCTAGGGACTTTGACCACCATTGACACTCTAGCCCGGGTAAGTGGATCCATACCTGAATGAAGAAAACATGGTTAATGACCCAAGAGACTATCTTAACATTTCCTAGTTGACAAATACAAGACACGGTTGGGCTATTTTTGAAAAATGTCCTAAGTGGCCGAAAACGACTAAAATTGCAAACTTGACAAGATTGATATCTAAGACATGAAAAATGCCTCACTAAGGCTTTTATGACTTTAAACTCCCAAAAATCATGGCTCTAGGAATTACTTTGCAAGAGTGACCCATTTTCAAAAATGACCGATGTGACCAAAAGTGGCTAGACACGCAAATTCAACATGAATGGTCCTTAAACTGCACCTTGTTGTAGACTTAGGGCTCTAAGACATGGGATAACAAACTACTCTGGGAAAATAGCTTTATTTCGTAAAAACGACTGGTATGACCAAATGTGACTAAACATGCAAGATTTGGCTACGACCTCGCGAAGTCAAGAACCTAAGACTCACTAAGAATACCGGACCCTATGAGGGTTGCCTACGTATCCCGCCCCAAAAGACGAGAATCTGGTTTGCGTAGTTCGGGAGGATTGGACATGGGAGAAAGCTTAAGAAAAATGCAACTAATTTGGAAAAACTATATTTTTGTCTTTTTTTTTAAAAATGATGAAACATGTAAAATATTTTTGGATTTTCTTTTTATCTCTTTTTAGTATTTGAATTTTTTTTTTTTTGAAAAATTATGAAACATGTAAAAGCTTTTTGGATTTTTTCATTTTCATATTCATTTTGTTTTTGGTCTTCTTCTTGAATGTGAAAGAGAAACAAAAACTAAGCCTTACTTCATTTTTCACCCTTACTTTCTTTCTCATTTACCCTCAAACCGTCATTGGTCTGCCAAATGACCTATTTACCCTTAAAGATGCAGCATGTAGCACATAGAGATGATTAAATGTCTTTTTGGGCCACGGGCCCACTTTGACATAATTTGGACAGGCCTCCTACAAAGGGACACGGTGCCTGGGACCGAACCCTGCTAAGTATAAATGATATGATGCAAATAAACATGACTTAAAGGATGACCTAAGGTTGGGGGTTCACTAGACAAGGCAATTCGAGGCGGCACGTGGTCGATGGCGGCTGATCTAGTTGTCCGCTCACTCCACGCTCCCACGCCACCCCCTAAAGACACGGATGACACAAACAAAAGTTCGTGTACGCTCAAACGTCCTCCGGAAGACTTGTTGGAGAAAGAAGACACATGGTTATGCAAATGATGACAGTTTATAAAGTAGTAACATAAAGGGAAAATTGTAAACAAATAAACTACTAGCAAATAATAGAAAGACATAAACAAAAATAAAAATCAAATAAATCAAAGAAAACACATTAAAACCTCAACCGAATATCCTAAAAATCCAACAAGATCTAGTACTAGCTCGAACCTGCAAGTTCCCCAGCAGAGTCGCCAGAGATGTCACACCCTTTTTTTCCTTCAAACCTCACTAAACCTCTTAAAAATATTAAAATGATTTTGTAAAGCTCAAAAGGGTTTTTCAATTTTTGAAAGTGACAAAAAATTTGTATTTTAAAGGAATAACTCAGAGTCACCACCTGACATTTGGTTTCGGTGTGTCAGGTCACCCTTTTTAAAAAATATATATATTTTTCCTTTTAAACACGTTTGACTCTTAAACCAGTTTGCACCATAGATTCAAGGTAAGGGGGTTCATTTGACTCGGGGAGAAGGTGTTAGGCATTTCCCTAGTCCCGTGAAAGTCACGGTTGCGTACTCGATCTAGTTAGCTTTTAAAATATTCAAATTGAGGTAAAAATAAACACAGAAAAGAGAAATAAACATAGAAGAGGCTGGAGGTCGTCCCTACCTAATAAAATAAAAATAAAAGTAAAAATAAAAATACTATCCTATGCT
>ML292269.1:0-31806 GCA_005239495.1 Nicotiana undulata | reverse complement strand
CTCAAGTCTATTTTAGAGAACACTGTAGCACCCTGAAGCTGATCAAATAAATCATCAATCCTCGGAAAAGGATATTTGTTCTTGGCAGTAACCTTATTCAACTGCCGGTAGTCAATACACATCCTCATCGAGCCATCTTTCTTCTTCACGAACAATACTGGAGCACCCCAAGGTGAAACACTAGGCCTGATGAAGCCTTTACCCAACAAATCCTGCAATTGCTCCTTTAATTCCTTCAACTATGGCGGATCCATACGATACGGGAGAATAGAAATGGGTTGAGTGCCCTCAGCTAGCTCAATACAAAAATCAATATCCCTGTCGGGTGGCATACCCGGCAGGTCAGCAGGGAATACCTTTGAAAATTCACGAACCACGGGCACAGACTCTATAGAAGGAACATCAGCACTAGAATTACGAACATAGGCCAGAAAAGCCAAACAACCCTTCTCGACCATGCGTCGAGCCTTCATATAAGAAATAAACCTGCCAGAAGAATGACTAGGAGTCCCCTCCACTCTAAACGAGGCGCACCTGGTAAGTCCAAGGTCACTGTCTTGGCATGACAGTCCATGATAGCATGATATGGAGATAGCCAATCCATCCCCAATATAACATCAAAGTCAACCATATCAAGAAGCAAAAGATCGACCTGAGTCTCAAGACCACCAATAGCTACTACGCAAGCATGGTGGACTCGATCTACCACTTTAGAATCACCCACTGGTGTAGACACATGTACAGCAGTACCCAAGGAGTCACGGGGCATACTCAAATAAGGGGCAAAGTATGAAGACACATAGGAGAATGTAGAACCTGGATCAAATAACACCGAAGCCTCTCTGCTGCAAACTGAAACTGTACCTGTGATAACTGCATCAGAAGCCTCAGCATCTGGACGAGCAGGAAAAGCATAACACCGGGGCTGGGCCCCTCCAACCTGTATGTCTCTGGGTTTACCTGCTACGGGCTGGCTTCTACCTCTCATGGCCTGCCCTACACCTCTATGCGTCTGACCTCCACCTCTGGCACCACGACCACCATCCCTAGCTGGCTGAGGGGTGAGGGTGCACCTGATGCGAGAACCATGGCACGGGAACCCTGATACTAAGACCCACCAAAACCTCGGGGGCAAAACCTGGAAATATGCCCCATACCACCGCAAGTGAAGAAAGACCTCAGCTTCTGAGAATACTGACCCTGGAACTGACCTTGTCGACCAGAATGACCACCCTGATAGCTTTGAATCGGCGGTACACTGATGGAAGATGCAGGTGCACTGCGGGATACCTGGAGTGCCGATTGATAAGGCCTAGGAGGATGGCCTCTGCCAAAGGAATCTCTGCCTCCAGATGAGGCACCACTGAAACGGCCGAAATGACGAGGTCTCTTGTCAGACCCCTGACCACCACCCTGGGATAATACCATGTCAATGCGTCTGGCCACATCGGCTGCATCCTGGAAGGAGATATCAGTACCTGTCTCTCTGGCCATCTGAAGCCTGATGGGCTGAGCCAGACCCTCAATAAACCTCCGAACCCTCTCCTGATCAGTGGGGAGTATCATAAGGCATTGATGTTGATATATATTCTCAACAACCTTGGATTCCAAGTGCAACACCCTTGCCTATACCCAAGAAGTTCAAAATGCCTGACATTCCTAAATATGACGGAACAACTGATCCACGTGACCACGTGACTGCTTTTACCACCGGAGTAAACGGAAACGACTTAACAAAACAAGAGATTGAATCAGTCCTTGTCAAAAAGTTCGGAGAAACACTTACCGAGGGAGCCCTAACCTGGTATTCTCTTCTCCTTGAAAATTCTATTGATTCTTTTGTTGAGCTTGCAGATTCTTTCATAAAAGCACACTCCGGTGCGCAAAAAGTCGAGAAAATAATTGAGGACATATTTAAAATAAAGAAAGGAGACACGGAACTACTCTGTGAATTTGTAGACAGGTTCTAGCGCGAAAGAATGCAACTATCAAGGGTGCCTGATAATTGGGCAGCCATGGCATTTGCGAGCAATCTAAACGACAAAAGTTCATAATCCACGAGAAGACTCAAGGAAATTTTGAGAGAATTCCCAGCTACAACATGGAATGATGTTTATAACAGGTACAGTACCAAACTCCGAATAAAGGAAGAAATTATAGCTCGTTCGAGAGATAAAGATTATACCAGATCCAGACGTTCTGAAACAGACAAGAGATCAGGTAAAAACAGGTATGATCCTTACATAGGACCCTCGGGACGTGAAAATCGTCCCAGGTTCGAAAACCCTAGGTCAGAATATAGACCATCGAACAGGGATGCAAGCTCATCCTCATCTAGATCCAGAAAGGATCGAGATGAACGACACATAGGTAATGCCCGCATTGGGGATCACACCTTCAATGTAAGTACCCCTGAACTAGTTTCAATATTAAGAAATATGGGTGATAAGGTTCGTTGGCCCAAAGAAATACGGTCAAACCCAAATAAAAGGAATCAGATTTCTGGTGTGAATTCCATAATGATCATGGACATAGGACTGCAAATTGCAGATTTTTACAAGGTGAAATAGAGAAATTATTAAAACATGGCTACTTAACAGAATTATTTAGTGATAAAGGTAAGCAAGCATATATGAAGAATAGGCAGGAGCCCCCGAAGCCCCCATCTCCAAAAAGAACAGCCAACGTGATACACGGAGGTGAAGAAGTAAACGGAGTGGTTTGCAAAACAACCACGAAATTCACAATTACGCACGGGAAGCGGGTTCAAGAAAATCTAGACGCAGATAATATAACCTTTGATGATGCATATTTCGGCGGACTAATGCTCCCTCACAACGATGCTCTGGTAATATCCTTACTCATTCATGACACTAATGTTAAAAGGGTGTTGATTGATCCAGGTAGTTCAGTCAATATCATTTTCCTGAGAGTCGTGGAAGAAATGCTCTTGGGAAGCAGGTGATCCCAAAGGAACAAGCCATATCAGGGTTTGATAACTCCACAATGATAACCAAAGGAGAAATCAAACTTAGCACTTATGCCGAGGGAGTAATTACAACACCAAATTCCAAGTCATTGATACTGATATGGCTTATAACGTGATTATGGAAAGATATGGATCCACGACATGAAAGCAGTGCCATCTACCTTACATCAGGTAATAAAATTCCCTTCCGGATGGGGGATTCAACATAATAGAGTTGATCAGCAAACCTCGAGAAATATAAATTTTGTGGTTCACTACAACAAAAAAGTTGAAACGGATGAATCAAAGGGTAAAGAAATCTCCCACACAGAAGTTGGCAACCAAACAGGTATGGAAAAAACTATTTTCCAAACAGGTGAGGAAGAAGTTATTTTTCAAACAGGAACGGAAGGAAATAGTCACGAGAAGCTAAACCAAGTCAATACGGAGGATGCATCAAATAATACGGGCGTAGATTCAAGACCAAACGTCATTCAAGAACCGGAGGAAGATGATCACACCAAAACAACCACGGAAGAGCTCGAAGTTGTTTCACTATTTGAACAAAGGCCTGATCAGAAAGTGCACATAAGCACGAGGCTGAGCCCCAATCGAAGAGGTAAGTTAATTGATTATTGAAAGGCTAACACGGACTGTTTTGCGTGGTCCCATTCAGATATGACATGTATCCCACCAGAAGTGATGACTCATAAACTAAATGAAGATACATCCTTCGTACCTTTTAAGAAGAAGAAAAGAAAGCAAGGACCCTTCAAGAACCAAGTGATTGACGAAGAGGTACAGAAACTGATCACGCTTAACTATGTCTTCTTAAAAAACTAAGCAGGCGTTGCAAATATAATCTGAGTATTTAGCCCAGAGTCGAATCCCACTGGGAATTAACCTATCAATTGTTGTTGTTAGAGTACTAAATTCTTACTAGTCAAATTTCTCAAAAGTTATGAATATCACGTGGTGGTATTTTTATTACTACAGCTGAACGAAAACAATAAACTAAAGGTTAACTAACAATAAGGTGTAACAATTGTAATAAAGGTCTAAGGCAATGGTTTCCCCCGTTGGTTCTTTCCCTAGTTGTATGTTCCTATAGCTTTGATTTGGTTATCTCTATCAATCATGAACTCTCTAGCTATCGTAAATCTTTCTCAAGCATTTATGACAATTTACTAGACGCACTCTCTCGAGCTACGCTAGCTATATTTGTGTTATGGTTCACTTTAGATTGCACCCGAGGTATATTATCTCTAACCCAACCTCTAAACCCTCGGTTATCACTCTCGTCTATACTCCGGGAGTGGTGTTTTTCAACAACTACCTAAATATGTACTCTTTCTCAAGCAGATACATAATAAATAGGAACAACTAGTTGATGGCCCTTCAACAAACTACAATCAAAACGTAGTTGAACAAATAGAGATTAATAACCAACTCAAAACTATATTATCATACCAACAAGTTCATCTCCAACGGGTTTCACCAAAACCTTAGATTAAAAGATTTAGCTACTCATAACAATGATAAAAGCTACAAAAGAATTCATGAACAATGTAAAATAGGAAGAAGAAGGAAAAACTCGTAGAAGAATTCCCCCGCCTTGCTCTTCTTGTGTCTCTGCCTCCTTAGGTCGAATTTGTGTCCAAAATATGTCCAATCCCCTAAAATAACGTTCTCCCATGTATATATACAAAGTAGGGTCGGGCCCAAACAATTATACCTTCTTCTATGCGAAAAAGGACAAGTTTTCAGGCCGCCACTAGCGCGGCCGCGCTAATCTCGCGCTAGTGGGGTTTTATTCTGCCTTAGTCCGCGTCATGTCCGCAGTCGCAGTTTCTATAGCAATGTCTACCCTATTACGTTTGGAATTGGAAAACACGTAAAACATGAAAGTTGTAGCCCTTTGAGTTAGAGTTCCAGCCATATATCATATAGCCCAAATGGAGTTCGGAGAACAAAGTTATGTCCATTTTACTATACAATGCACAATATGCCTCCTCGAGTCTTCGTTTGTTCTCAACTATCAAATTTGACCCCCGAACACGATCCCGGCTTAATTCCTTGAGCTTTTACTCAGATTTCAAAGCTCCAAATAACTTAAATTCATTCCATAACATCTATATAGCTCGAAATCACTCCTACAAGGCATAAAACACACAATTAGTGCAAAACACTAGCGATTAAAGCTCAAACTCAATTAAAGTGCAGTAAACTAGAGTGTAATAAGGGACTAAAATACGTAATTATAGCCTATCATCAAAAACTCTTGAAAATTGGTTCGATACGTGAGGTAACGTACCCTAACTGGCTAGCTAACACTGTGGTAGTACCTTAAAACAATGGTAAATGGAGAGTATGTGTAGATTATACTGACTTAAATAAATCATGCCCCAAAGATTCATTCCCACTACCACACATAGATCAAATGATTGATGCCACCGCAAGTCATGAATTGGTAAGATTTCTAGATGCGTATTCTGGTTATAATCAGATCAAAATGGATCCCTCAGACGAGGAAAAAACCTCCTTCATTACAAACAGCGGGAAATATTGTTATAAAGTCATGCATTTTGGCTTAAAAAATGCTGGAGCCACGTACCAAAGGCTAGTGACCAAGATTTTCCGGGAACATCTGGGGAAGACGATCGAAGTGTACATAGATGACATGCTGGTAAAATCAACACGGGCGGAAGAACATTTCCAGCACATCTCTATTACCTTTGAAATTTTACGCAGGTATAAAAGCTGAATCCCGAAAAATGTGCTTTTGGTGTCGAATCAGGTAAATTTTTGGGTTTCCTTGTATCAAACAGAGGAATAGAGGTAAATCATGCTCAGATTAAAGCTATAGAAGAAATACCTGATATACTAACAAACAAAAAAGAAGTTCAAAGACTAACGGGAAGAATTGCAGCCTTGGGAAGATTTATTTCCGGGTCTTCCGAAAAAAGTTTTAAATTCTTTTCAGTTCTCAAAAAGTAAAATCAGTTCGAATGGACTGAAGAATGTCATCAGGCCCTCAAAGATCTAAAAGCTTATCTGTCAAAACCCCCGCTGTTATCAAAGCCAAAGGAAGGGGAGAGGTTGTACATCTACCTTGTTGTCGCAGAAATCTCTATAAGTGTGGTATTGGTAAGGAAATATAAAGGTAAAAAGTCTCCTATTTATTATGTAAGAAAGAAAAACATTACTAGATGCTGAAACCAGATACCCGCATCTAGAAAAGTTAGCCTTAGCTTTAATAATGGCATCTAAAAAATTACGACCATATTTTCAGTGTCTTCCAATCACCATTGTGACTTCATATCCATTAAGAAATATACTCCATAAACTAGAACTATCAGGAAGATTGGCTAAGTGGGCCATAGAGTTAAGTGAGCATGACATAATATATCACCCTAGGACTGCAATAAAGTCTCAAATTTTAGCTGATTTTGTCGCTGATTTTAATAATAGCATCGTCCCTGAAGTGGAAAAAGAGTTACGACTCTTTAACGACGCTAACCCAGGTCTGTGGACCTTATTTACGGATGGTTCTTCCAATGTAAAAGGTGTTGGTTTAGTCATAGTCTTAATATCACCCACGGGTGAAAAGACACGACAAGCTATCAAATGTTATCCTATAACTAACAATGAAGCAGAGTATGAAACTGTTATTGCAGGTCTAGAACTGGCATGGGAACTCTCAATCGAGCAAATCACAATAAAAAGTGACTCCCAGCTGGTGGTAAATCAAATGCAGGGGACTTATATCGCTCGGGAGACTCGAATGCAACAATATCTAGAAAAAGCACGAGAACTGGTGAGACAATTCAAAACGTGGAAGGTAATACAAATACCTAGACAGGAAAATGCAGAAGAAAATGCATTAGCTAACCTCGCAGCAGTCACGGAAATAACAAATGAAGACAATGCAATTGTCGTACATCTATTTGATTCAGCGATCGACCCTGACAAAAATGAGGTAACTTTTAACAACTTAACTTGGGATTTGAGAAACAAAATTTCAATTTTTTTGCAGAATGGCACCGTACCTGATGACAAAAAAGCAGCTCAAGCACTTCGCCGCAAAGCTGCACGATACTGCCTCATTCGCAACTCATTATACCGCAAGATGTTCGGAGGTCCCCTAGCTAAATGCCTCAGAGCTAACCAAACGGAGTTCGTGATGAAAGAAGTTCACGAAGGACACTGTGGAAATCACGCAGGGGCGAGATCCTTGGTAAAAACCTTAATCAGAGCTGGGTACTATTGGCCCAAGATGGAAGAAGAAGCTGAGAACTTCGTGTCCAAATGCGACAGATGCCAAAGGTTTGCCAATAACATGCACCGACCAGCGGAATTATTGCACCCAATAATATCCCCATGGCCCTTCATGAAGTGGGTAATGGACATAGTAGGACCTCTTCCCGCAGCTAAAGGACAGGTACGGTTTTTACTCGTGCTAACCGACTATTTTACAAAATAGGTAGAGGCAGAAGCTTTCAAACAGGTGCGAGAAAAAGAA
The DNA here is from genome assembly GCA_005239495.1 of Nicotiana undulata. Lineage (NCBI taxonomy): Eukaryota > Viridiplantae > Streptophyta > Magnoliopsida > Solanales > Solanaceae > Nicotiana > Nicotiana undulata. The sequence continues at coordinate 24,316 of ML292269.1, read as the reverse complement.
GTCAAAATCTTCCTATGGAAAAACATAATATGTCGCTTTGGAATACCGAAGGAGATCGTGTGTGATAATGGCCCACAACTCATAGGCTCGCAAATCACAGAATTCTTCAAAAGCTGGAAAATCAAACGGATTACTTCAACGCCATATGACCCCATGGATAATGGTCAAGTTGAATCAACGAATAAAGTCATCATCAACAATCTAAAGGAGCAGCTAGAAAAAGCCAAAGGGAATTGGCCTGATGAGTTACCAGCGGTACTATGGGCATACAGAACGACTTCAAAAATAGCCATGGGAGAAACTCCGTTCGCACTTGTTTATGGATAACAAGCCTTAATACCCGTAGAGATTGGAAAACCAAGCATAAGGTATACATCAGCCACAGAGGATGAGAACAATGATGAACTGAGCATTAATCTGGACTTGCTCGAACAAAGAAGAGAAGCCGCATCGATACAAATGGCAGATCAAAAACAAATCATTGAATGTTATTACAACCGTAAAGCTCGCCTCAGATACTCCAACATTGGGGACTTCGTTCTTAAAAAAGTCTTTCAATCAACAAAAGAAGCAGGTGCAGGAAAGCTAAGTCTAAACTGGGAAGGACCCTGTCCGAGGCATAGCTGGGAAGGACGCCTACGAGCTGGAAGCTATGGACGGCAGAATCCTACCAACAAGCTGGAATGCCATCCATTTGAAGAAGTACTACTTCTAAGGGAAAGGACTACCCCCGGTCAGGTATCACACGTTCGATTTTATCTTGAACGTTTAAAATTTTACTAACCTTTTTAGATGATAGGCATAAAGCTAACCCATCACCAGATGATGATATAAGACCTGCAAAGACGCGATGAAGTAACTGAATTCCCGGTCTAGGTCACAACCCTTTTGATGAAATAAAAAGGGTTAAGCAGTCATCATCTAAAAACTATATACCTTCCAGTCCCGAATGTTTTTCCTTTTCGGGAAAAGGACCACAAGGAAGGAATAGTCAAGTGCTCGAGATTTCATTCTTCAAAGCTCAAACAATTGAGGGACTATACAGTATGGAAGGCAAAGACGAAGCAAGGAAGACTATCAAAAGGTCAAAGCTCGAGCCTGAAGATCCATCTACCCAACAAGTCAAGTGATACGAGCAAAATCGAAAGAGCCGAAATCGAAAGAGCCGAAGACTCAAACAAAGCCTGATCCAAAAAACCTTCGAACATGTTCAGGTTAAAAGGCAAAAAAAACGTTCGAACATGTTCAGGTTAAAAGGCAAAATATTACCTAGAGGAAGAAATGCACATCTTTGTACTTATTCAAAATAAGACTGTTGTAACCAAAAACAGTTATGGATAAAAGATCATCATCTTCGTACTCATTCAAAAAATTGTTGTAACTAAAAACAGTTATGAAATCTTTGTACTCATATTGAAAATTGTTATCAAATAAAACAGTTACGGATGAAAGATCAAAATCCTTGTATTCATTTGAAAAACTGTTATCGAATAAAACAGTTACAGATGAAAAAGCATTTCCCTCGAGATTATTGAAAATTGTTATCAATAAAAACGGTTACGGGTAAAAACCCCTACCTTTACAAAAACTGTTACGAACGAAAAACAGTTATTCTCTTGTATTAACTCAAAAAACTGTTACATAAGAAAAACAATGACGAAATACAAGTGCATATCAAACCTGTTCCAAGAAAACTGCAACATGAGTTTTAGACAATGATCAAACACATGTAAAATGTTGTGAAAGTTCAAACAGAAAAGTTTCTTAAAAACATTCTTAAACATGTGAAAAATTCCTATCTCTTTATTGCATATTTACACCATTATGAAGTTGAGACGTCTTCTTCATTAAGTGTCGATCAAAAAGGGCACTCTTTTGTAAAGCACGTTCGAAAAGACACGAAGTATTGAAGCATTTTTAATGCAAAGTCAAATAACAAAGGGTGAACCCAAACATTAAAGCAGGCAGAAAATAAAGCCGAAATTTATATATAGAACTTGCCAAACATTTGTCTTCAAACTCCGAAACAAGACAGGGGTAAACCAACTGATTATTGACGAAACGAGCATGAGCGTTGGAGTTGTCATCTGAATCTCTAAGTTCTGCACTCTTTTTTCCCTCGTCCGGTGTTTGTCCCTACTAGGTTTTTCCGGCAAGGTTTTTAATGAGGCAGAGGCAAGGGAGAAAAGATCAAATCTTCCACTTCCAGGTCATATCATAGTGAATAACCAAAAAGTAGGGGGACTATCAGTATTGGCGAAAAATAGACTCGCCATATGGATCTATCAAATGACAACACGTGTCACCAAAGCTTGGAGAAAAGTGAAGAATGACATGTAAATATGATATGTGAAACACCCCCAGGACCGAACATACTCGTACCAAGCCTGTTAGCCTCGGAACTGATGATCATAAAATAGCCTGGATCAGGTACGGGAGAATATCTCATCATTACAAATGAGGAAGGAATCAATTAATCCCGGATTATATGGGATTTATCATCATTAATCCATCAGTTACAAATAAATTATGTAACGTGCAATAAATGCAATAAATGATTGTAACGGTCAGAACAAGGCAATCAATTGCAAGATTGACTCAAAGGGCACGCGATTGACTCAGCAGGCACGAGATTGACTCAACAGGTACGGGAGTGACTCATCAGCCACGGGATTGACTCAACAGGTATGGGAGTGACTCATCAGCCACGGGATTGACTCATCAGTTATGGAATTAACTCATCAGTTACGAAATTAACTCATCAGTTACGAAATTCCAGCATTTACACAGTTGTTACAAGTCTTCCAAAAGTAATGGATGGGTTGAGTAAATGCTCATAATGGACCCATTTTTCAAGGAGAATGGTTACTTAGATTTATCCCTATAAATAGACATAGTTTTATCACAATCAGAAAATAAAACTTTCTTTTCTACAATTCTATACATTGTAATTCATATCATCTTGCTTCTAAGTTAGCCATAGTTTGGCCCTTCAAGCTCCGTTCGGCTCAACATCCTGTCAAGGATTATTCAATAAGAATTATTTCTTCTCTGCTTTATTTTTATTATATTTTTTGTCATTGAATTTATTTTGCACTTCTCTATCACTTTGCATTAATTATATCTTTCGGATTGAATCGGTTGCTTGTGGCCCTTCACATAAAGTTATTGCTTTGACCTTGAAAACTATTTTTTGGTTTAAACACCACTGTCTCCCGAAGCTCTTCCAAGTACGGATCATCGAACTGTCGAGCCTTAATCTCTCCCAATAATGAAGACTGAGCAACCACATGAGCTAGAAATCGACGAGGCTATGAAAGGTCTAATCTCACCAGGCGATTAACCAAGGACTGAATGTCCAAGGCTAGAGGTCTCTCCTCTCCTGCAATATAAGCCAAGTTGCCCATACTCTCCGCCTTCCTGCTCAAAGCATTTGCTACCACATTTGCCTTGCCCGGATGATATAGAATGGTGATGTCATAATCCTTCAGCAACTCAAGCCACCTGCGCTGCCTCAAATTAAGGTCCCTCTATTTAAACAAGTGTTGCAAGCTGCGTTGGTCTGTATAAACCTCACAGGACACCCCATACAAGTAATGCCTCCAAATCTTAAGAGCATGCACAATCGCCACCAACTCCAAATCGTGCACAGGGTAATTCTTCTCATGAACCTTCAGCTGGCGCGAAGAAAAAGAAATAACTCTCCCCTCCTGCATCAACACACACCCCAAGCCGACGTGTGAAGCGTCACAATACATTGTATACATCCCAGAATCGGAAGGCAATACTAGAACTGGTGTTGAGGTCAGTGCTGTCTTGAGCTTCTGAAAACTCGCCTCAAACTCGTCAGACAATCAGAACGGGGCATTTTTCTGAGTCAACCTGGTCAGTGAGGTTGCAATGGATGAAAAGCCTTCCACAAATCACCGATAGTAGCCTGCTAGACCCAAGAAACTCCTGATCTCTATAGCTGAAGTAGGATGTGGCCAACTCTGAACTGCCTCAATCTTCTTAAGATCAACCTTGATACCCTCTCCGGATACTACATGTCCCAAGAATGCCACAGAATCCAACCAAAACTCACACTTGGAGAACTTAGCATATAGCTTCTGTTCTCGCAAAGTCTGGAGCACAACTCTCAAATGTTGCTCGTGCTCGCCCAGGCTACGTGAGTAAATCATAATGTCATCAATGAAGACAATGACAAAGGAATCAATATACGGCCGGAACACTCTGTTCATCAAATCCATAAATGTTGTTGGGGCATTAGTCAAGCCAAATGACATCACCAGGAACTCATAGTGGCCATATCTCGTATGAAAAGCAGTCTTCGGAACATCCAAGTCCCGAATCTTCAGTTGATGATATCCCAATCCCAAATCAATCTTAGAAAACACCCGATCACCCTGCAACTGGTCAAACAAATCATCGATGCGCGGCAAAGGATACTTATTCTAAATAGTGACCTTGTTCAACTGGCGGTAATCAATACACATCCGCATGGACCCATCCTTCTTCTTTACAAATAGTACTAGACTACCCCACGGCGATACACTCGGTCTGATAAACCCCTTAGCCAACAACTCCTCAAGCTGCTCCTTCAACTCTTTCAACTCTTTTGGAGCCATGAATGGAAATAGGTTGAGTGCCTGGAGCTACATCAATGCAGAAATCAATATCACGATCCGGAGGCATGCCCGGAAGGTCTGAAGGAAATAAATCAGCAAACTCTCGAACCACTGGTACTGAATCAATCGTCGGAGACTCGACGGTGGTGTCCCGCACATAAGCAACATACGCCAGACAACCCTTCTCGACCATATGTCGAGCCTTCAGGAAAGAAATAACCTGACTGGCTGTACTAACTGAGGAACCTCTCCACTCTAGCCCAGGCAACTCGGGCATGGCTAAAGTAACCGTCTTGGCATGGCATTCCAAGATGGAATGATAGGGAGATAGCCAATCCATGCCCGGGATAATCTCAAAATCAACCATATCGAGCAATAGGAGATCCGCTCTAGTCTCGAACCCACAAAATGTAATTACACAAGACCGATAAATCCAGTCTACAACCACAGAATCGCCCACGGGAGTGGACACATAAATAGGAGTACCCAAGGACTCGCGAGCAACATCCAGGAAACAAGCAAATAAGGCTGATACATATGAATAGTGGATCCTGGATCAAATAATAATGATGCCTCTCTACCACATAGTGAAATAGTACATGTGATCACAGCATCTGAGGCTGCTGCATCTGATCGGGCCAGAATAGCATAGAATCTGGCTGGTGCACCGGAAGACTAACCTCAGCTGGAATGAATAGGAGCTGGCTGAGCTCCCCCTGTCTGGCCTCCACCTCTGGGATGACCTCTGGGTGGAGGGGGTGCTAGTGCTAAGAATGTAGGTTGATAACTCTGTTGAATGGCCTTGCCCCGCAGCCTGGGAAAGTCCTCCTCAAATGGCCGGGATCCCCACACTCATAATATCTCCTCGGTACCATAACCTGCTGCCCTGAAGACGAAGAACCCTGGATAGCTGGGGGACGGTGAGAACTCTATGGAATGGCATTAAAGTAAGGACTAGAAGACCCCTGATGATTCGAATACCCACCGGAGGAACCCTGAATGGCAGGTGGACTGTAGGAACTCTCCGGCATGGAGCTGAAATAAGGCCTCGCTGGTGCACCACGGGGAGGTGGTGGAGGAGCTAAAAATGGAGGCCTGTTAGGCTGGCCTCAACCGAACTGACCTCTACCCTTGGCTGGGGCACCTCTAAAATCTACAGAAAATCTAGCTCTCTTGTCCTACTAACCCTGATCTCTGCCCCTCGATCAATAACCCCCAACTCGGCGAGCTATCTCAACCACAAGCTGATAGGGAGTCCCCATCTCCACCTCTCGGTCCATGTTGTCCCTAATACCTGAGTGTAGCCCAGCTACAAATCTCCGCACTCTCTAAGCATCAGTAGGAAGTATCACCAGGGCATGACGAGACAACTCAAAAAAACCTGGCTTCGTAGTCTGTCACTGACATATGTCCATGCTCTAGCTGCTCAAACTGATACCGCAGCTCTTCCCTCTCGGAAGGTGGAATATATCTGTCCAGGAACAATTGAGTGAACTGATCCCAAGTGATGGAAGGGGAACCTGCCGGTCTACCAAGGATATATGATTTCCACCATCTGCAAGCCCTGCCCTATAACTTGAAGGTAGTGAAGTCCACTCCATGGGACTCTAATATCCTCATGTTGTTCAGTCTGTCCCTACACCTGTCAATAAAAAACTGCGCATCCTCGCCCCGCTCACCCCCGAAGACAGGAGGGTGCAATCTGGTCTATCTGTCCAATAACTTCTGCGGATCATCGTCCGCAGCTGGTCTGGGCTCAGGTGCTACTGCTACAGGCTGGACCCCATCCACAGGCAGTGTACCCGGGGTATGATTACTGTTGTTGCCTGACATGCGGCCTGGGCGGTAGGGGTCTGGGCTCCCCCTCTCGCATGAGATGTGGCAGGATCCGCTGGAAATAAGCCAGCCTGGGACCTTCTGGAAGCCTAGCGCCGTCATAAAGTCCACTAGAGCAGGATCTTCTGAGGGCACCTCGCCCTGCTCCTCTATGATGGGGTCCCCATGGGTGGTGCAACTGGAATAGCTCTAGGACGCCCTCGTCCCCTACCTTGGGTCGGTGCCCTCTCCCGGCCTCTACCACTGCCTTGGACGGCGGGGATAGCAGCATCTCCCGAGTCGGGAACGTCAGTTGCGCACGTCCTCACCATCTGTGAGAGAATAGAAGAGTGATATTTAGTATACCAGTGATTGCACGATAGAATATGAATAAAGAAGAGGTTTCCTAACACCCTATAGCCTCCCGAAGATAAGTACAGACATCTCCGTACCGATCCGCAAGAATCTAATGGGTTTGCCCGCAACTTGTGTGACCTACGTGAACCTACAGCTCTGATACCAAGTTGTCACGACCCAAAATCCTAACTCAGGTCGTGATGGCGCCTAACACCGCGGTCAGGCAAGCCAACACTTGAATTTCTAGTGATATTTCTTTATTTGATAAACATTCCGATACTTGCCAAATTTTTTGAGTTGAAAACATTAAATGGAAATGAATAATTAGTCAACTTAGACAAAAGTAGCCATAAAGTCCTAAACTAACATATACATGCAGTCCCAAAATATAAAATGTCTACTACATGTGCCAGAAACTAGTGTCACAAGTCTACAGGCGGACTAGTAGAATATACAAAAGATAGAATAAATTGTTCTACTGTCTGAAAGAAGTAGACAGACATAAACAAAAGACAACTCCATAGTGCTGCTGAGAAATGCCAAGGGAAGCAGCTCACCGTGAAGTCAGGTACAGAATATACTCTCAAGGTCGAGCTCCGATCGGATAACTAGATGCACCTGCCTCAGAACCTGTACAATTAAGTACAGAAGTGTAGCATGAGTACATAAACAGATATGTACCTAGTGAGTATCCCGTCTAATCTCAATGAAGTAGTGACGAGAGGTCGACGTTACAGTTACTAGGTTCAAAATGTAATAATATAGTTAAATGAAGGCTAGGCAGGGATAGCAGTCGTAATAATCACAAAGACATGAAACATCAAGCATAAATTTGTAATTTACCTTTGCATGTCAAATTTCACTAGCATATGATGTACTAATTTTCCCTTTTTTTCGTGAATCAAATTTTACAAGTATCACAAACTCTCAGTCAAATATATATATAGCACATAGTATGCCGAAAGCGTACGGCCAAAGCGTCGCAAAAATAAATGTGCATTGTCAAGGGTCGAACGGCTTGAACCATAGATGCATCTATTACCCCGCTCGTGAATCGAACATGCAACGTGGTTGACATAATGATAGGGCTATCCCGCTCACGACTCATACATGCGACGCGGGTGACCATATACATACACATAATTATCAAGAATCTGAGGATTTAACAGAGATCATGCTTGAAGTCAAGAATTTAAGCAATGAAATTTTGAATGTAACTTCCTAGATGTCGTCATAAACATTCGAGGATACTAAGAAACTCAAATTACATTCACCATCACATACAAGGCACATAAAAGCATGCTTGTGAGTCCTAAAACTACCCGACATAATATGATAGTAGCTACGCACGGACCCTCGTCACGTCGTGCGTGTGTAGCCCCTGCAAATAAGGACACGCAATTATTTATAATCACCTAAGGGGACAATTCCCTCTTACAATGTTAGAAAGGAGAATCACCTCGTGTAGAACCTACTCTCGGGGTCAAGAATGCGCCCGAAACTCCAAACTCATCTCCCAAGGACTCGAAGCTAGTCAAATGTTACACAAGTTCATCAATTTATATACAAAAGTATTAAATTCTCCTATTTACTTAGTTATTTCATCCTACTTGAAGAAATCCCAAAATTAACCCCCGGGCCCGCATGCTCGGATTTCAGAAATTTTTGAAGAAAACTCTTCCCATAACCTTAGGATCGTTAATATATGATTTTTGTATGATTTCATGGCTAATTAACGGGCAATTCCCTAAATTTTCATAAAGCCCTAGGTTATTACTCTAACCCTTGATTTCCACTAATTAGAAGGTTAATTTAACTAGGAATTCATGCATTAAACTAACATTAGGGTAGAATTCACTTACCTTTCAGTAGCTAAGTCGTGGGGCTTTTATCCAAGCTCTTAAGGTCGTCTATGGTGGAAGGAAATGGAGAAAAATGAAAAAATCCCGTGTTTTAAAGAACTCACTGCCCACAGTGGTTCCGCACCTGCGGTCTCGCACCTGCAAGTACATACTCGCACCTGCGGAATTGGACAAGGGGACTAGGGCTCACACCTGCAGAGAGGAGCCCGCACCTGCGGATCTTGATCCGCACCTGCGAGAAAAGGGATGCCCACCTGAAGCCGCACATGCGAGGCTTGGACCGCAAGATCGATCCCGCACCTGCGACTGGGCAACCGTACCTGCGGTCACACCAGATCAGGTGCACCAGCAACTGCTTCAGCTGGCTTTTGGCCTCGTTTGGTGCCCGAGAGGCACCTGGGCCCACCCGAGCCCCCGTCCAAATATACCAACAAGTCCCAAATCATAATACGGACTCGCTCGAGCCTTCGAAACACCCAAAACAACGCTAAAACTCAAAATCACACCTCAAAACCCCTAGAATCAAACTTAAGAACTTTAAGTTCTTGAATTCGCTAACAATGCGCCGAACCGACCTATACTACTCGGAATGGCCCCAAACTTTGCGAGAAAGTCATAAATTACATAACGGAACTATTCCTGGTCTCAGAATTCTATCCGGACCTCGATAACACAAAAACACGTTCCAAACCAAAATTCTTAAACTTAAGGAATCATATTTCATTATTTGGCGCCGAAACGCTCCCGGGTCATCCAAACCCTGTTCCGGACACACGCCCAAGTCTGAAATCATCATACGAAGCTACCAAAACCATCGAAACTCGATTCTGAGGTCGTTTACTCTAAATGTTGACCGAAGTCAAACTTGGCCAAAAAGGCCAACCTTAAGGAACCAAGTGTTCCTATACCACTCCAAATACTTCCGAATCCCGAACCACCCGTCCCCACAAGTCATAAATCAGTAAGAGCAACTACGGGAAGTCTCATTCAGAGGATTGGGGTTCTAAAACACAAAATGACCGGTATGATCATTACACGGACAAATTGACTCATCCACCCTCGGTCCCTGTCCTCGTCGATGCTAGCAAAGAAGGCCTTCGAAGATCAACGTTGTAACTTAATCAGGCCACCTCGATAAAGTTGGGGGCTATACAGTCTAATCAGATAATCGAGGGTAAAAGAAATTCCATTGACCATATTTGAAAAATACCTTATCAGGTAAACGATTTGCCATAATGATGGATAGATTTGACCAAGTGTCACCTGATATTGTCTGCAAAATCAAGGATCACTAGGTCTATCGGTGGCGAAGATGGTTCTACCGGACCTAATGTAAACGGATACGTGTAGACGCTAAAGAAACCAGCTTTGTGGGTGGTTATTTCCTCCTCAGGTGAAGGGATCTCCACTTGCACCGCCTCCCCCCAACAGCAGTCAACCTTCACTTTTTCGGTCTCGGCTATTAGGCTGATGTATCGAGACATGGGTTCATGTCGTCCCGCTATCGAAGAAGGTTTTTCGACCTTGAAATCAGAGGATGTTTCACAAGGTCCGAGGATACACTCCTCAACACGAGGAGGCACTATTGTTTTTCTCTTAGACGAGCATGATGATGAAGGGGCTTTCTCCTTTTGGGGAGCAATTTTAGAAGTCTTTGCCATTTTTGCTATAAAATTTCAGAAGAAGAGAAAGAAATTGGTTGAGAGATGAACACAAGAAAGAAGTAAGCGTATAAAAGAGTTGTTGAAGGTCTACAGACGTTGTGAAAAGTAAAATTTTAAGGAGTGAAGGATTGGGGTATTTATATGGGTCGTTATGCGTGTTGGAGAAGACAAAAGGATGGCCAACCTTCGTTATCAATTTATAGCTTTTCGATAACCGTGCAAGCGTGACTTTTGCACGTCATTTCTGTCACATCAATCACTGACCTCACGTGATTGACGTCATGATGGGGACATCTAAGAGTAAAAGAATTCAAATCATTTCTTATCATTTCATTCTAAGAAACACGGGGACTATCTGTATACGGTCGATACCGGGGGCCTCGATATCGAGGCCTCTATGGCATGCCAAGCCCGATCTCGAGAGGCTCGAAGTAGAGTCCGAAGTTCGACTCCGAAGTGCATACCTCGAGAAAGTATATAGAAGGCCCACCATGGCCTACCTTGAAGTAGTATAAAATCGATGACCATCATGGAAAGGCGGTAAATTCTCAAGGACACGTGGTTAAAGCTGACAAGGTCTGCAAGAGATAGTACAAAGTTGTACTAGGCCGTTATACAGCTGTACCAATAGCATTTCTTTGTCATAATTAAACATGTACTATGTTGGGATTCTCCCCTCCTATATAAAGGGGACCTCAATCATTCTTGTAATACAAAACATTCACTAAACATTCTCTGCTATTTTCGTTTAACGTGCTCAACATCGTTTCTCAGCTTTATTTTTCTTCATTTATTGTTCCTCATTTATTGTTATTCATTGTAAGTGTTGCTATAGTATAGGAATAGCGAAACCACTCATTGTAAGCGTTGCTATAGTATTTTTTTTGTCACGAGTGAAGTATGAATGTTGAGCGTGATATGCAATAAATAAGCATTTAAACAGATAGTCATGTATTTGCACGTTAAGAAAAGTGGTAAATACGGCAGTTATGATTGAAAGCAATTACAAAAAGGGAGACAAAGAGACATGTTAGTTCTGTTCATGTAGAATAAATATTTTAAAGAAGTAAACAATTAACGGTATGTAATAGGGAAGAGGAAAGAGTGCAAACATTTAAACAAAATTAAAGGTCCAAATTCACGAAACAATTTGCAATGGTAAGAGCCTAGGTATTTTCCCCAACAGAGTCGACATGTTGTCGCGCCCCCTTTTTCCCAAAACTTAAGTGCGGAGAGATCGGGTTTATGACATTTCGGACAACTCCTTTTGAAGGTAAAAAAAAAGGTTTAAAGGAAGATTTGCCACCTAACGATTCTGATGGTGCGTTAGGGCACCTTGAGTAATTAACTAATGAAACTAGTTTGCGTTACCAGAGATTGGGTAAGGGATTGAAGTTATCCCAAGGGAAAGGTATTAGGCACCCATCAAGATCCACAACTGTGGTTCCCGACCAAACGGTTTCGGGAATTCGGACGATAAGCAAATAACAAATAAGGCTCATATAAGAGGGGATTTCAAACAAGTATTGAAACTTTTACTAAAAGTTGAAAGAGATCAAAAATAGACATTTGAGAAATAAGTCCTAGGTTTAAGGAAATATGAATCACATCAATGCAATACCCGATAGGTAGAGCTACACGTGGTATTAGCGCACAGGTCATCATATCCATATTCTACCCTTTCCCACCCCACGAAGGTATTTAAAGTGCGTACGTTGGTCACGAAGCTTATTGCGTGCTATTACCCGTCTCATCCTATCAGTCCTGGAGGAGGCTAGGACTACTATTACTAAAGGGTAGGTACTAGGGATGGACCCTTAGGTTTAAAGGACAAAACTCTAAGCGACAAATAAAACAGTTAGGACTGCAAATAAAGGGATCACATAGAGGCAAATATGGGGGCTCATGAATTCCTCCACAAGTTAATACACATAATTATCACGATTCAAACAGAAAGAGGTCTTGAATTTCAGAACATAAGGCAGGATGTCTAAGTGAGAATACGCCAGCAGGGCAGATTAATTACTGAATTTTAGCAGAAGAAATAACATGGTCAGTTTTAAACTGCCATTAGCTAAGTTATGCACAGAGGAAAATAGTTTTCAGTTTTACAAATGTCGATACCTAAGGCTTGCCTAGGTGTATGGAAATACTCCAGGAAATAGTGAACAGACATAGTGAATCTGTTTCATACTTAGAGGTGATTAAACTAATGTGGATGCAGTGCCCTACAAAACACGATATTTAAATGCATACAGGATGTAGAATGATGCAAACCTATGCATGCTTTTCTAAATGCACAAAACGTTTTCAGAAATCAGAATCTATTATTTTTAGGGCGGAGTTTACTTATTAACGCATCCTTTTGACTCGAGACAGAACATACAGAAGCATAATTTTGATTAAGTGCAGGACCTAGTACATGATTTCTAAGTGTTCAATGCAGTCTGTTTTAAACACATGAATTTGGCATAGATAGCATGAACATGCTGATAATGGAAGCCCTAAGGTAGCATGGTCTCTAATGCAAATATTGACACTTAATGATATTGATTAACCTAAACAGGATTTCTAAATGGAGTAATTGTGAAAATGCAGAGGCAGTAATATTATAACAACCATTTTATAGTTATTTTAACTATGAAAAGGATTTGTAAGTGGACATGAGTAGGGATGATGCAGCAATTATAACAGCCTTTTACTACGAACATGATGAGTATGATGAGATGATGAAATAAATAGACCTAAGCATGGTATCTAATGCATGCATGGCAAGTATTCCTAAACATGTAACTATTGCACACATAGATAAAATAAACCCTATAGGCATGTTCTCTACCAGTAATTATACTAAGCATGCATAACCCCTACCCATTTCACTATCCAGCCCCGGAGTTATTTTTACAATTAATTATTACAGACCAGCGACCATAAATTACATAAATGAACAAGAAAATTAAGAAGTTACATTATAGGGAGCCTAATAGTAGGCCCAAGTATCCAGATCCAAACATGCCATATGCCATGACCTTTTGTAACCCAGGTGTGTCGGAGTTCCTAAGGATCTCAGAGGATCCCAGGCAGTGCTCACACCCAAGTTCCCTAGCCAAGAATGAGTAAGTGTAGTATGGAATGACGGTCTTGTGTGTCAGAGTTCAATGGGTACTCGAGTGGTCCCCAAGGCAGTGCTCACACAAAGGGGGATGAACATAAAGACTAAGAGTAGTGAGATGTGCTTATAGCTTAAAGGAGTTGAGTTTGAAAAGTAGCTTCGAAATAAATGCAGATGCAGATGGAGACAGCGTTTAGTCTCGGAAGGCAGAAAGGTAGCCTTATGCAGTGTAAGGGCAGCAAATAAAATGCAGATAGGTGTTCTTAGCTTATGATAAATTGCGGTGATATGATTGTTGTGAGTGTTGCGATAAGTGAAGTGTTGTTTGCGATGATAACAAACGTCGGCGTCTGCGACAAGCTTGAAAAGTGTGTCTTTGAGCAATGTGTGTTCTTTGGGGGGTAATATGCTTTTGAGATCTTTGTGCCTGCATCCAAAGAAAGATTGTAAGCTCTGTAAAAAAGGGGAAGGTTAGTTCGTATCCCTGTCGGCTTTTCTTGACTTGTTTGCTCGCAGATGATACTGTATGTACTGTTGGGGGTAGCGTTTGCTAAACAAGCTGTTTCAAAAATAGATATGCATGATTTGTAAAGATATAATATAAATATATAATCTAAAATAGTTTTTAGATAAATCGGCGACTGTGACGCGGTTCGAGGCATTGCAACCTCTTGCTACAGAATTTTGAGGGTCCTCCTCAAAATTTCTGCTCCAATTTGATAGGTGGAAACTTCTGACGGTTGCTCGTGCTGGCGATTGGCTGAACTTGCTTTAGAATTTTGAGGGTCCTCCTCAAAATTCTGCCCCAGTTTCCATTCGTGGGGAAAAGAAATTTTATTGAATCGTGACCGAACCCATAGGACTGCCTACGTATCCCCTCTTAAACGGGAATCAGGTCAGGCGTAGTTCAATTTACATTGTTAACAAAAGCATAAGTAATTACACATAGTAGCGCTTGACTACATCTGAATTGATTGGTTTTGGCCAAACTTCTCCGTCCATTTCTGCAAGTATGAGTGCTCCTCATGTCAGCACTATGTGAACCATGTACGAACCCTGCCAGTTGGGAGAGAACTTCCCTTTGGCTTAATCTTGATGTGGAAAGATTTTCTTTAGCACCAGCTGCCCTGGTGTGAATCGTCTTGGTTTGACTTTCTTGTTGAAGGCTCTGGTCATTCTGTTTTGATATAGGTGACCATGACAAACTGCGTTCATTCTCTTTCCGTCTATGAGAGCTAGTTGCTCATAACGGCTCCTTACCCATTCGGCGTCGCTGAGCTCAGCTTCTTGTATAATTCTCAGAGATGGAATCTCAACTTCGACAGGAATAACAGCCTCTGTACCATAAACCAGCGTGTAGGGGGTTGCCCCGATTGATGTGCGGACTGTGGTGCGATATCCCAGTAAGGCGAATGATAACTTCTCATGCCATTTCTTGTCCCTTTCTATCATCTTCCTTAGTATCTTCTTGATGTTTGTGTTAGCGGCTTCAACAGCTCCATTCATCTGAGTTCTGTAGGCTGTGGAGTTCTTGTGTTTGATCTTGAATGTTTCACACATGTCTTTCATTACGTCACTGTTGAGACTGGAACCATTGTCGGTGATGATTGGCTCTGGAACTCCGAACCGACAAACAATGCGGTCGCGGACAAAGTCGGCCACGACTTTCTTGGTAACTGCTTTGTAGGAGGTTTCTTCGACCCATTTAGTAAAGTAATCAATGGCAACCAGAATAAACATGTGTCTGTTGGAGGCGGCAGGCTCGATTGGTCCAATGACGTCCATGCCCCAGACGGCGAACGGCCATGGTGAACTTGTTGAATTAAGCTCACTCGGAGGTACCTTTATCATATCTCCATGTATCTGACAGCGGTGGCATTTCCAGACGTACTGGATATAGTCCGTTTCCATGGTCATCCAGAAGTAACCAGCTCGGAGTATCTTCTTCGCTAACACATACCCGTTCATATGTGGACCGCAGGTCCCAGCATGAATTTCTTCCAATAGTTTCGATGCTTCCTTTGCGTCGACGCACCTTAATAACCCCAAATCAAGAGTCCTCCTATACAGGGTTCCTCCGTTGTGAAAGAAATTGTTAGACAATCTCTGGAGTGTGCGCTTCTGAGTGGCGTTTGCAAGTTCTGGGTATTCTCTTTTTGCCAAATGCTCTTTGATGTCATGAAACCAAGGATTTCCGTCTGCTTCTTCCTCAACATGGGTGCAATAGGCCGGTGACTATGAATTTTCTTTGGAATGGGGTCAATGAAAGTTTTGTCTGGATGCTGAATCATAGATGACAAGGTAGCCAGAGCATCGGCGAACTCATTCTGGATTCTGGGGACATGCCGGAACTCTATCTTTGTGAACCTCTTTCTCAACTCCTGAATGTGATGTAGATAGGGTAGTACCTTGGAATTTTTGGTTGCCCATTCCCCTTGTACTTGATGTACCAATAAGTCTGAGTCACCAATCACTAACAGCTTCTGAATGTTCATGTCGATGGCCATGTTGAGCCCTAAGATACAGGCCTCATATTCTGACATTGTTGTTGGTGCAAGGAAACCTGAGTTTGGCGGATGCTGGATAATGCTGACCTATTTCCGATATTAAGACTGCCCGATACCGACTCCTTTGAAGTTTGCTGCGCCATCAAAGAACATCCTCCAAACGTCGTAGGATTCTGCAATGTCTTCTCCTACGAATGATACTTCTTCATCAGGAAAATACGTTTTCAGGGGTTCGTATTCTCCGTCCACTGGGTTCTCAGCAAGATGGTCCGCTAATGCTTGTCCCTTGACCGCTTTTTGAGTCACATATATAATGTCGAACTCACTCAACAGGATTTTCCACTTGGCTAGCTTTCCAGTGGGCATGGGTTTCTAAAAGATGTATTTAAATGGATCCATCCTTGATATGAGATATGTTGTGTAGGCACAGAAGTAGTGCCTCAACTTTTGAGCGACCCAAGGCAAAGCGCAGAAATAGCGTTCCAGCAAAGAATACCAGGCCTCATATGGAGTGAACTTCTTGCTGAGATAATAAATAGCTTGTTCTTTCCTTCCTGTTTCGTCATGTTGCCCCAGAACGCAACCTAAAGCTCCATCTAGTACGACAAGGTAGAGTAGCAGGGGTCTACCTGGCTCAGGTGGTACCAAGACCGGCGGTGTGGATAGATACTTCTTGATTATGTCGAAATCTTTTTGACAATCCTCGGTCCACTTAGTCGCATCGTCCTTCCTTAACATTTTGAAGATCGACTCACAGATGACTGTAGACTGTGCTATGAATCGGCTGATGTAATTGAGCCTTCCCAAGAAGCTCATAACATCTCTCTTGTTTCTTGGCGGTGGTAGTTCTTGAATGGCTTTGACCTTTGACGGATCCAATTCTATTCCCCGGCGGCTCACAATGAATCCCAACAATTTCCCAGCAGGAACCCCGAATGCACACTTTGCGAGATTCAGCTTCAGATTATATTTTCTCAACCTGCTGGAGAACTTCCTTAAATCTTCCATAGGACTAGCAGCTTTCTTTTATTTGATAATGATGTCGTCCACATACACCTCGATCTCTTTGTGAATCATGTCATGGAATATGGTGGTCATGGCCCTCATGTAGGTGGCCCCTGCATTCTTTAAACCGAACGGCATCATTTTGTAACAGTACACTCCCCAGGGCGTGATGAATGCCGTTTTCTCAGCATCTTCCTCATCCATCCAAATTTGATGATAACTAACAAAGCAATCTATGAAGGACTGTAGCTCATGTTTCGCGCAATTGTCAATTAAAATGTGTATGTTCGGCAGGGGAAAGTCATCTTTCGGACTGGACCGGTTGAGATCCCGGTAGTCAACACAGACTTAGACCTTCTCGTCTTTCTTTGGCATAGGTACAATGTTGGCTAACCATGTCGGGTATTCCACCACCCAGAGAACTCTAGAGTTGATCTGCTTGGTAACTTCTTCTTTGATTTTCAAACTCATGTCAGGTTTGAACTTTCTGAGCTTGTGCTTTACCGATGGACATGTCGGATTGGTCGGAAATTTGTGAGCCACAATGGACGTACTTAGACCAGTCATGTCGTCATATGACCAGGCGAATATGTCATCATACTCCTTTAGGAACTCGGTGTACTCTTTCTTCTCTGACGACGACAAATGGATACTGATGCGTGTTTCCTTGACGTTTTCTGAGTCTCCCAGGTTGACAACCTCAGTTTCATCCAAGTTGTACTTAGGTCTATTTTCAAAGTTTTTGACCTCTATAACAATTTTGTCGGGTATATCGTCTTCGTCTGAATCAATTTCTGTTTGTTGCGTCTAAGTAATGAGAGAAAACGGTACCAATAAATATCAGATTCATAAAGAAATTGAAAATTGCTTTGATTAACTGAATGTCTTGTTTTGAACATTGAAGATCTTATTGCGGGAATTGAAAAATGCAGAAAAAAGGAAAAAAATTTAGTAAATAAAACAGTAAATAATGCTCGTTTTTAGCCTTGCTACCCCGAGGCTCGGCGGGCTTTAGTGGTCCTGCTAGACCAGTTCTTGAGGTATGTTCCCTTGCTTACTACCTGTGCGGAAGGGCCTTCCTCCCCCTCCTCCTCGAGAACAACACAACAATCCATATCATCATCCTCCAGGAACAAATTCCTCAGTGCGGCGAGTGCTTCTTCTTCGTCTGACCCATAAATAATGTCGGCTTGTCGAAAGGTCTGTTCCATATGCGGTATTGGTTGTTCCAATGGGTAGTAAGGACCGCGCCAAGGTGGCGACCAGCTATTGAATTCCTCCCAGGTGTACTCATATCCCAGACCGAAAGTAGTACCATGTTTCTTTATCTTGATGGGTTTGGAGATTCCTTGAAGGTTCTTACCAAGCCCTTTGCCAGGCTCGTATCCATTCCAGTTTAGTATGCTCTCAATTTTTCTACCCCACCATTTGTCTTTGTCAATGGCGTTGACTCGCTCAATATGGTGATAAGTTCCTCCACCCAGTTTTCTCTTTCCATCAATCACAGGGATAGTCTGGCGACTGTAGATAGGGTTGCTACCGTCGCCGTGGATGATTAACTCTCCGTGGTTCCACTCGAATTTCACAGCAAGTTGTAAGATGTCGGCACGTCTATTACTTGGAAGTCCACTTCGAACCAGGTTGGTCCCATCTGTAAGCATAAACTGATTTCCCCCATGGTAGCTCTTTGGGACCCGTCGAAGGCTTTCATGTTGATTGCTCCCTCTCTTATCTCGTGTATCCCTTTACCCAAGTTCTTGAGTGTGATCAGCGGAACAATGTTAATACTGGAACCTCCGTCGATCAAGATCCTTGTGATGAAATGATCTTTGCATTGTACGGTGATGTGCAGTGCTTTGTTATGTCCCAATCCCTCAGGTGGTAACTCGTCTTCATGAAAAGTAATTTTGTGACTTTCCAGTACCTGGCCCACCATGTTGGCCATTTCTCCACTGGTGATGTTGTTCGGCACATATTCTTCGCTCAACACCTTTAGTAAAGCATTTCTGTGCATCTCAGAATTCTACAGCAAAGAGAGAAAAGATATTTGCGCTGGTGTCTTGTTCAGTTGGTCGATGACCGAATATTCCTTAGCCTGTATTTTCCTCCAAAGATCATCTGAACCCGTTTCAATGAGGGGAGGGAGGTTGGCGGCTTGCTTTCTTGACTCGGCCAGATGTTCAGGGGTATAGACTCTACCAGTTCTCGTCATATCATGTGTTGCGATGGCTTCCTCATACCTGTTTTTACCTTTCCTTCTTGCCTCGGCTGTATAATCCCAAGGGATAGCATCTGAATAGAAATATGGTGTGGTTGACATTGCTACTGGAATTGGCGTGGTCATTCTTACTTCAACTAAAGTGTATGTTAGGGGTGGCAGGACTGCAACCTCGAGTGGTGCTAGTGCATTTGCTGGAGATACAAACTCAACTTCAATTGGCACTGGCGCCTTCGCCTTTGCAGGCGGTGCCGCTTCAAGCTCAAGTGGGATAGAAATATTCACCTCGGCATTCTTAGATGGATGAATCTGTACTATGATCGGGTTGAGAGTGACTGCAGGCTTCTTTGGGTCATCGCCTTCTGCAATCAACCCGATTTACCCCTCGGGATCCTAATCATCATCTATCTCAATCATATGGATACCTCCACCCTTATGGTCTGGTAAAGGGTTGTTGCGGACATTCGGAGCGGGGTATTTTGCCACAATAATCTTGTTATCAATGAGGGTCTGTATCTTATCTTTCAGAGAGCGGCATTCTTCGATGGTGTGTCCTTTTATGCCATAATGGTATGCACAGGATTTGTTTGGGTTAACCCACTGAGAAGGGTTCTCAGGGGTGGCAGCAGGGATAGGTGTGACGTAACCAGCAGCTTTGAGCTTTTCATACAACTGGTATATGGGCTCGGCTATAGCGGTATATTGCTTTGGAGGGCGACGATCAAAGTTAGGACGAGGCCTAGGGAAGTTTCGACGGGTAGGGGGTAATTGATAGTGAGATGGCTGGGAATTATAGGTGTTGTAGACGGGAGCGGGTTGTGAATATCTAGGTGGGGTAGGTTGATATGTGGGTGGTGGAGCTTGGTAGTTCGGGGTTGGCTGATATGTGAGGGGAGGTGTTGGGAAGACATGGTATTTGGGTGGGGATTTGGCTTGTTTTGCAACCATTACAGCTCCTACCTCTTTGCTCTTAGATACACCACCGAACTGTAAAGCCTTGTTAGTGGTTTGCAAAGCTTCAAAATTTGTAACCATACTTCTCTTGATACCTTCTTCAATCCGCTCTCCCAATTTGATAATGTCAGAGAACCTGTGGCCTTCAACCATCATCAGCCGTTCATAGTACTGCGGGTCTTGAGCTCGGACAAAGAACTTGTTCATCTGTTCTTCCTCTAAAGCAGGTCTGACTTTAGCAGCTTCCGACCTCCAACGAGTAGCATACTCGCGAAAGGTTTTTGTGGGTTTCTTCTTCAAGTTTTGGATGTAGAGCACATCTGGTGCGTTATTTGTATTGAATCTAAACCTTCCCATGAAGTCTGTTGCCATGCCTACCCAGTTTGACCACTTCCTAGGGTCTTGGCTGATGTACCAAGACAGTGCATCTCCCTTCAAACTCCTCATGAACAACTTCATGCGGATCCTTTCGTCTTTTCCTATGCCAACCAACTTATCATAGTAGGTCCTCAGATGGACCCTCGGATCACCAATGCCATCAAACATTTCGAACTTTGGAGGTTTGTACCCCTCGGGTAGTTCGACATCAGGTTGTATGTAGAGATCTTCATAGTTCAAACCTTCAATTCCCTTGACTCCCTCGACACCCTTAACTCGGCTAGTCGGCTTTCGAAGTTCCTCGGCCAGATTCTTGATGAGCAAGTCCTTCTCATCAGACTCGGAGGCATGTGATATAGGCGGGATGGAGTGGGTTGCAGTTTCCACGTAGATGGGATTGTTGTAAGAATGGAGATGGTCCTTCGTGGGGTTTTGAGGGTCATGGATGGATGGTGGAGTATTGTTGTGGCAAGTGTTGCATGGTGCTGGGAGAGTTTGGTTATGGTGGGGTGCAAGGTGATTTGGTTGTTTTGGGATATTCTGTGGTGGTGTAGGGTTGACGTCGGGGACGTTGAGGGAAAATGACAGATTGGCCAGATTCCAGACCTGGTCGAGCTCTTCTTGAAACTTCAACAATTTATGCTCCAATGGTGACATGTTCTCATGCAAAACCTGAATACCCTGGCCTTCAGTAGTCTCAACATGTTCAATTGTATTGTCTTTCCTGATACCGCTGGATTCTACCATCTTACTTTTGCCCTTGTTTCTACCTTTGGGAGGACTAGGAGAAGGAGTAGGTGGAGGCCCTTTGGATCTTGTGCGGTAGGCGGATGATGCCAGAATGTATGAACTAACCTTTGGGGAAGGGGACAATAACTAAAAGAGAAACAAAATAAAAGGTAACCGAGTCAGTGAAGATTATGAAAAATATTGCAGAAATTAAGCACGTAATGCGGAAATGTAAAGCGTATCCTAAGTTGAGGACCTCTTTGTGCCCGAGGTAGGCCTAGCGACAAATTAATTTGGAGAACTTAAAATGCTAAATGCCTCATTTTATTGATAGAAAATAGACAAATCTTTAAGACGACTCTAGATATGTGAAAATAAAAAGCACTAATGGCCATAGGCCTTATTACATTAATGAAGAAAAGAAGACACCCCTATCTATTTGGTCCTAGAAGGACCTTCCCCAGATTCAGCATTCTTGCTTCCCTCGATCAGCTTTCCCAACTCGCAAAGTCCCAGCAGTAGGTAGGTTCTGGCTAAGTATCCCCCTTCGGCTCCCTTAGCCATTTGGCAAGTCTCGATCCTTTTGATGAATTTCTCCTCCAGTTCAACTATACCTCGCTCCAAGTGACTTAACCTCTGGTTGGTACTGACATCCATGTCCTTACATTCCTTGATCAATCTTTTGTTGGACTCATGTATCTTGTGGTGATCATCCTCATATTCACGGATCCTTTTGCGCAGTTGGTTGTACTTGACTTGTGCTTCAGCCTTTTCGTCTATGACCCGGTGACCTCGAACGAACCCCAGCTCGATTCGACCTCCCAGATTTTCTTCTAGCCAACCAAGATAGAAAGGAGTTCAACCGGCGTGATACATGTCTGGCTCGATGGTATCCTTTTCGAGCCTAATCCTGCAGTTCCATAGGTGCTAAGCTTGGTACTTGTGAGGGCTATCATCATTCTGAAAGTCTGCTCAAAGATGACTCATTTTCTCGACCATAGGTATGACGTGCCTTCTACCTTCTTGCCTCATAACGTGCAGAGGGACGTAAGGGTATGTCCCCCTTAGACCAATCAGTATAAAAAATGAAGCGTCTCGGGATCGAATGATGAACTCGTCCGTCGGAAACCACTCGAACATCCATTGAACCTGGTCCTCGATTAAATTACCAAATAATTCAACCCATCCTTCGGCATTCTCCGGCTGAGCGAACACGTTGGGAATATAGTTCATTCGCTTTGGGTGATGAAAAGCGATATGGTCATCCCAAACCCTTCGATTGATGTCTTGTCGGTATTCACCTTTTTGCAGATGTTCTATGAGCCAAAGTTGGAGTAATAAGTTGCAACCTTCGAAATGCCTTGCTCGTCGTTGACACATTTCTAGGGCCCGATATAAATCTGCGATGATCATGGGCACAATGCTGAAATCCTGCCCGTCTATCCCTTCTATTAGCGTCTTAGTTACCATGGAAACCTAGTATGGATTTTTCTGTAAAGACCCGTAAAATTTCTTATTTAAAATAATGCCGAATAAGTCCCCGAGTTGTTATAATTGTAGAAATTCTTAAAACGGACCTTGATTGTGTAAAGTACCCCGGAATTTGAAAGAATAAGATTTTCCTGAAGTTGGGCGTTATGCGACGCACTATGCTATCGCATAACGGGTATGCGGACTGCATAATGGTCGCATTCCACTGTCCAATTGGAGGACAACTATGCGGTCCATTATGCGATCGCATTTCGGTTCTGCGAACCGCATAGTTGTCGCATTCTTTCCCTTTGATTTCTGTGAGGGAGGTTATGCGACGCACTATGCGATCACATAACGTGTATGCGGACCGCATAGTGGTCGCATACCTGCACAGTGTGTTTTAATTTTGGCCCACTTGGAGGGCCATTCTACGGTCGTCTCTGCGGACCGCATGTCAGGAATGCGATCGCATTCCGGTGTTGGGATCCTAATTTTTCTAAATTTAAAACCCGACCCCCAGTTCATTAAAACACCCCACCCCTTCATTTTTACAAGTTTTCTGAACAAAATAGAGAGAAGGAAAGGGGAGTTCTTGAGAGAGAAAGTGGTTCTTCCATCAAGTTGATTTTCAAAGTCCCTCAGGCCTGATAATTCGAGTAATCTTCTTCTTCCTCATTCTAGCAGGTAAGGGTTCCCAACTCTTTTTCCACTAATTTTCTGATTTTAAACAAAGGGAGGATTTGCATGGATTGTTTCTTGAAAATATTAACTAAGACCTTGCATGCATGTTTAATAATGGTGTTAATTTAGTAAGAGGGAGTGGTTTGGGGTAAATTTCACAAAGACGGGGTTGGTAGTCTAATGGGGTCACATAGAGTTTGGCAGAATATTTAAGAGAGTCCAAATTGCATGCATGACTTCCAATTCTAAGTTGAATACGTTTATTTGTGAACTAGATTGACGGTACTATTCGATTCGCTGATTTGTGAGTAAAAGTTAAAAAGGAGATTTCGACTCCAGGTATGTATGGCTAACTTTAATCCTTGTAAAATCCCTCTTGTTGTGGTAAGCATATGGTGTGTGTACTTATATGGAAATATGTGAATTGACTGTCTAGTTGATTACTACCCCGTTGTGTTAGATGAGATTTTGAATTGTGACTTGGCATGCCCACTTTGTTATGTGCAAAGATGGTAATTGTTTAAAGTTATTGATATAAAGCATTGTAAATAAGTTGAACGGTTATCGAAACACCTTGTGCATAAATTGATGTTTGATGAAAGTTTGGGGTGCTTTGATCCCAAGTAAATGAATTGATAAATNAATTGTTTGGTGTTGTTGTTGAAATTGTGATCCTTGAAAGGAAGGCCCTTGTGATGAAATTGTTTGGTGTTGTTGTTGAAATTATGATCCTTGAAAGGAAGGCCCTTGTGATGAAATTGTTTGATATTGTTGTTGAATTGTGATCCTTGAAAGGAAAGCCCTTGTGATGAAATTGTTGTTGTTGTTGTTATGAAATATGAATTGTCAGGCGGGGCCGGGTTGCGCGCCGCAACACAAAGTAATAAGGTGTGGGTTGTGGTGATAAGGGTGGCCGAGTTAATAAGGGTGGCC
>ML292265.1:35521-85876 GCA_005239495.1 Nicotiana undulata | reverse complement strand
CGGGGGTGAGGGCTGCGATCGCGGAGAACAAAAAGGGCACAGTCAAAGCACACCCTGTGCGATTGCGGATAGACCTGTGCGATTGCGGATAGACCTGTGCGATTGCACAGGTCATTTTCCCACCCCAGGTTCAACCTCTTGTGCGATCGCAGCTGATTGCTTGCAACCGCACTGAAGAAAACCAGATAGAAAAATTCTGGTGTTTTGAAATTAACTCCGAGGGGTCCGGAACTCACCCGAGCCCCTCGACACCCCGTTCAAAGGCACCAAGAAGTCTGTATTCATGATACGGACTCGGTCAAACTTCTGGAACATGAAAAACAACAACGAAACTCAAAATTCAACCCCAAAACCAAATTGAATCAACTTAAGAACTTAAGAAATTCTAGAATTCACTTCAATGCGCCGAACAGGTCTATGCTACTCGGAATGACTTCAAATTTTGTAGACAAGTCATAAATGACATAACGGAACTATTCCCGGTCTCAGAATTGCATTCGAACATCGGTAGCATAAAATCACATTCCAAGCCAAATTTCCAATTCTATGAAAATCCTCAAAACTTCACCAACTCTAAATTTCCCATTTTTATCCGAAACCCGTCAAATCAAGTCCGTTTCTTACCAAATTTCACAGATAACTTAAATAACACATATTGAACCTGTTACGGGCTTCGGACCCATAATACGGGCCCGGCAGCACAGGTTTCACATCAAGGTTCATTTTCATAAGCCTTTATTATTTTCAGAAAATAATTTTCTTTAACAGTTCAATTTTCAGACTTGGGTCCTCGGAATTCGATTTCGGACATACACCCAAGTCTCATATTTTTCTTCGGACCTTCCGGGACCGTCAGATCACGGATCCAGGTCCGTTTACCAAAATTGTTGACTAAAGTCAACTTTATTCAATTAATTGTCATAAATTCAACTCTTTATCAAGTTTCCACACAAAGGCTTCCCAGCTACGCGCCCGGGCTGCGCACGCACATCGAGGTGAGATTGGCGGAGGCTTTCAGGGCCTCGGAACACAGTCATAATTAAATTTACATAAGATGACCTTTTGGGTCATCACAATCTCCCCCTCTAAAACAAACGTTCGACCTCGAACGGACGTAGCATCGTACCTGAAGTGCTGAATAGCTGTGGATACTTGCTCCGCATGTCCTCCTCAGACTCCCAGGTCGCCTCTTCGACTGGTTGGCCCCTCCACTGGACCTTAACCGCAAAAACTGTCTTGGACCTCAACTGGCGGTCCTGCCTATCAATAATAGCAACTGGCTCCTCCTCGTAGCCCAACTTCTCATCTACTGAATGGTGTTGTAATTTCCCACATGCGAGAAGTCGGCGTGATACCTCCGAAGCATGGATACGTGAAAAACTAGATGAACTCCTAATAAGGCTGGAGGTAAATCAAGCTCATAGGCAACCTCTCCGATCCGCCTCAACACCTCGAAAGGGCCTATAAACCTGGGACTCAGCTTGCCCTTCTTCCCAAATCCCATGACGCCCTCAATCGGAGAAACCTTCAACATAACCTTATCTCCCTCCATAAATGCTATATCACGTGCCCGCTGATCTGCGTAGCTTTTCTGTCTAGACTGAGCTGTGCGGAGCCTCTCTTGAATAACCTTCACCTTTTCCAAGGCATCTCTCACCAAATATGTGCCATATAACTTGGCTTCGCCAGGCTCAAACCACCCGATAAGAGAACGACATCGCCGATCATATAAAGCCTCAAATGGAGCCATCTCGATGCTGCACTGATAACTATTCTTGTATGCAAACTCTGCCAACAGTAGGAACTGGTCCCACTAACCTCCAAAGTCAATCACACAAGCCCTGAGCATATCCTGCAAAATCTGAACTGTACGCTCTAATTGGTCATCAGTCTGAGGGTGCAATGCGGAACTGAGGTCTATTTGAGTACCCATCTCGCTGTGCAAGGCTCTCCAAAAGTGCAAAGTGAACTGAGGACCTCGATCCGATATAATAGACACCGGCACACCATGCAATCGGACAATCTCTCAAATGTAAATCTGAGCCAGCCTCTCTGTCGTATAAGTAGTAGCCACAGGAATGAAATGCGCCGATTTGGTCAATCTATCCACAATGACCCAAACCGCGTCAACCTTCCGCAAAGTCCGAGGCAACCCAACCACGAAGTCCATGGTGATGCGCTCCCATTTCCACTGAGGAATGGGCATCTCCTGAAACAAGCCCCTTGAACTCTAGTGCTCGTACTTAACCTGCTGACAATTAAGACACCTGGCCACATATTGAACAATGTCCTTCTTCATCGGCCTCCACCAGTAATGCTGCTTCAAATCACGATACATCTTCGTCGCTCGTGGATGAATAGAATACCGAGAATTGTGCGCCTCTGCTAGAATCCTCTCCCTCAGGCCATCAATATCTGGAACACACAATCGGCCTTGAAGTCTCAAAACACCATCCTCGCCCAAGGTAACCTCCTTGGCCTTACCCTGGACCACCGTATCCCGAAGCTCTGCCAGACACAGATCATCAAACTATTGAGCCTTAATCTCACTCAACAATGAAGACTGAGCAACCACATGAGCTAGAACTCGACGAGGCTCTGAAAGGTCCAATCTCACCAAGCGATTGGCCAAGGACTGAATATCTAGGGCTAAAGGTCTCTCCTCAGCTGTAATGTAGGCCAAACTACCCATGCTCGTTTCTCTCCTACTCAAAGCATCCGCTACTACATTCGCCTTGCCCGGGTGGTACAAAATAGTAAGATCATACTCCTTAAACAACTCAAGGCACCTCCGCTGCCTCAAATTAAGGTCCCTCTGCTTAAGCAAGTACTGCAAACTGCGGTGATCAGTGTAGACCTCACATGTTATACCATACAAGTAGTGCCGCAAAATCTTCAAAGCATGAACAATCGCCGCCAACTCTAAGTCGTGTACAGGGTATTCTTCTCATGAACCTTCAGCTGCCGTGAAGCATAAGCAATAACCCTGCCATCCTACATCAACACACATCCCAACTCGATGCGTGAAGCGTCGCAATATACCGTATACATCCCTGACTCAGAAGGCAATGATAGAATTGGTGCTGAAGTCAATGCTGCCTTGAGCTTCTGAAAGCTCCCCTCACAATCGTCTGACCATCTAAACGGGGCATTCTTCTGAGTTAACCTAGTCAGTGGAGCTGCAATAGAGGAGAATCCCTCCACGAATCGACGGTAATACCTTGCTAAACCCAGAAAACCCCTAATCTCTGAAGCTAAAGTAGGACGCGGCCAACTCTAAACTGCCTCAATCTTCTGTGGATCAACCTTGATACCCTCACCGGACACCACGTGCCCCAAAAATGCCACTTCCAACCAGAACTCGCACTTGGAGAACTTAGCATATAGCTTCTGCTCTCGCAAGGTCTAAGCACGACTCTCAAATGCTGCTCGTGCTCACCAAGGCTCCGTGAGTAGATCACGTTGTCACGACCCAAATCCTGATTCGGGTCGCGATGGCGCCCAACAATGGGGTTAGGCCAGCCAATATAGAAAACACTAGATGATATCCCCTTGCCCGTCTGACCTAAACATTTCATAAATTACCAATTTTAAACAATTAGCATAATGCTAGCATGATACGACATAAGCACCATAAAAATATGAAGACATAGGGCCAAACCGAAGCACATATATAGATACACTGCCCCAAACCCAAAATACAAACTGCGTGTGTGCCAGGAACTAGTGTCACGAGTGTCACGGGAAACTACTGAATATACAATGAATACAATATACAAAAAGTATCAGTCTGAATGAAATAGACAGAGAATATAACAAAAGAAACTCCAGGGTGCTGCTAGGAAGTCGCCGGGAAAGCGGCTCACCGTGAAGTATGATCACACTATCAATATCTAGCACCGACCTGATAATCAGACGTACCAGCCTCCGGACCTGTACAGTCAAGTACAGAAAAGAAAAGAAAGTGCAGCATGAGTACATAAAGGAATATGCACCCACTGAGTATCCCGTCTATTCTCGAAGAAGTAGTGACGAGAGGTCGACTCGATACTCACTAAGGTCCAACAGTTAACATAAAGCAGAATATAAGGAAAACAGTAGACATGTAAGCAATATATCACAATGAAGTAAACACAAGGTTTTCAGGTAAGTACCGAAAGCAAATGACAATTTCCACTTTCTCTTCTTCCCAATACTGCCTTAAATCATAAATCATGAAACAACACCAAATAGTCATGCACACACAAGGATAAAACAACAGGCTCGAGTCATAAGGAAGAATAGCTATGCACTGCCGGGGGTCGACCGGCCCGTACCAAGAGTGCATGCCTACCAATAATCATGCCTACGCACTGCCGGGGATCGACCGGCCTGTACCAAGAGTGCGTCTATCAATGTAATCATATCATATCATAGTGAAGAATAACTATGCACTGTCGGGGATCGACCGGCCCGTACAAAGAGTGCATGTTTAACAGTAATCCTGCCTACGCACTGCCGGGGGTCGACCGGTCCGTACAAAGAGTGCGTTTATCAATGCAATCATATCATAGTGTAACTTCGTCCATGCACTGCCGGGGATCGACCGACCCGTACCAAGAGTGCATTCTTAATTAATTCTCGGTGCACTGCCGGAGATCGATCGGCCCGTACCAAGAGTGCACTGTAAAATCCGTCGTGGCGTACGGCCCACTCCCCTAAGAGTGAAGAAAGATTTACATATCGCCCGCGGGATGTAAAGGGCAAAGCGACAACATGCGCACACAAAACATCAAGTCTACTTCACTTATCAAGTCTTTCCAAATATTTAATCCATGAAATACTTAGGAATAACAACGATATATCAAGCAAGAATTTATAACATAGAAGTCATTTCAAGGCAGAATACAAGGCATGTTGTGGTCCTAAACTACCCGGACATAACACATGTAGTCGCTACGTACGGACTCTCGTCACGTGGTACGCACGTAGCCCCCGAAACAAATACATACAACACATAGAATACCTATGGGGACAGTTCCCTCTTACAAGGTTAGAAAGGAGACTCACCTCGTGACGATATCACCCCTCGGATTAAGGATGCGCCCGAATCTCTGAAATGTACTCTCGACGGCTCACAACTAGGCAAACATGGTATAATTAATTCAATTTCAGTTCCAAGAAGGAGAATTAACAAGAAGTCTTAAAATTAAGCATTCTTGAAGGTTTTTAGAATTTCGACCCCGGGCCCACACGTTCGGATTTCGAAAATTCTTGAAGGAATCAATTACCCGGAGTCTAAGGATCATAATTATGCAAGTCCTTCCTAGAATTCATGGAAAAAATGAGTAATTCATAATTTCCCAAAATCCCTAAATTTTTATCAATTTCTATGAATTTTTAGGATAANGATGACAATGGAGGAAAAATGGGCTGGGTCCCGTATTAAAATACACTGCCCAGCTGCTTGTACTATGCGATCGCAGCTGGGCCAGTGCGTTCGCACAGGGAAATTGCCCAGGTACCTCAAGAAGCATAGTGCGATCGCATCTGAAGGCTGGCGACCGTAGAGAGTAGCAGGCAGAGCGGGGTTAGGCAGCTTTGTGCGATCGCGGGGGTGAGGGCTGCGATCGCGGAGAACAAAAAGGGCACAGTCAAAGCACACCCTGTGCGATCGCGGATAGACCAGTGCGATCGCACAAGTCATTTTCCCACCCCAGGTCCAACCTCTTGTGCGATCGCAGCTGATTGCCTGCAAACGCACTGACGAAAACCAGATAGAAAATTTTTGGTGTTTTGGAATTAACTCCGAGGGGTCCAAAACTCACCCGAGCCCCTTGGGACCCCGTTCAAAGACACCAACAAGTCTGTATTCATGATACGGACTCGCTCGAATTTCCAAAACATGAAAAACAACAACGAAACTCAAAATTCAACCCCAAAACCAAATTTAATCAACTTAAGAACTTAAGAAATTCTAGAATTCACTTCAATGCGCCGAACTGGTCTATACTACTCGAAATGACTTCGTTTTTTGCAGACAAGTCATAAATGACATAACGGAACTATTTCCGGTCTCGAAATTACATTCGGACCTCGGTAGCATAAAATCACATTCCAAACCAAATTTCAAGTTCTATGAAAATCCTCAAAACTTTACAAACTCTAAATTTCCCATTTTGATCCGAAACCCGTCAAATCATGTCCTTTTCTTACCAAATTTCACATATAACTTAAATAACACATATTGAACCTGTTCTGGGCTCCGGACCCATAATACGAGCCCGGCAGCACAGGTTTCACATCAAGGTTCATTTTCATAAGCCTTTATTATTTTCAAAAAATAATTTTCTTTAAAAATTCATTTCTCGGACTTGAGTCCTCGCAATTCAATTCCGGGCATATGCCCAAGTCCCATATTTTTCTACGGACCTTCCGGGACCGTCAGATCATGGATCCGGGTCCGTTTACCAAAAATGTTGACCAAAGTTAACTTTATTCAATTAATTATCATAAATTCAACTATTTATCAAGTTTCCACATAAAGGCTTCTCGGCTACGTGCCCGGAGTGTGCACGCACATCGAGATGAGATTGACGGAGGCTTTCAGGGCCTCAAAACACAGTCATAATTAAATTTACATAAGATGACCTTTTGGGTCATCACAGTTTTGTAAAATAATACACCACTGGCGGAAATAAAAAAAACAAAAGAAAGAAAAATGTGGGGAAATAAAGAAAAGGAAAAATAGAGATGAATAAATCATTGTCTTGTTCTTTCTAGTGGGGTATAAATTGAAGTAGTGCTTAAAGAAAGAGGAAATAATTTTTGGGAGTGATCTTGTTTGTGAAATTGAAGTGGATTGACGAAGTGCGCTTAAAGTTTATTATGTGATGTGTTAAAGTGTTTAGAAGAATGAAACATTATTCCTAAATATATCCTATCCGTCCCTTAGCCCACATTAAAACCACGATAAAATCCTAATTGATTACAAACTTAACAGGCCTACATTAGTTGAGATTTACATAACGGGCAAGCATATGGTACCTTTTGCGCGCATGTGAACTTCTTTGAGAGAGTGAGTGATTTATTCTATTATTTGAAGTCTTTAAACTACGTGTTATTCAATCTGTATTGTTGTAAAACTAATATAGCATTAAACATTCTGAAATAAAACCAGAAACAGAAAGTTAGTAGAACCAGTTTAACGAAATAAATTCTGGAACAACAGTAGAGAAATAAATCGAACCCACTGAATGCATAGTGTGTCCTTAAGGAAAATTTTCTCCTCAAGTACCCGAGGTGTTGGAATATTATCCTCTCAGGATAGAACGGTTTAACTCACTAGCGTATTGGTACCAAAGCACTCTGGTGAACGGCGAACTACTCAATGGTCATAAAACACACTAGAAAATATTGTGCAGAAGAAGATCAGAAAATTTAGTAAGTAAAACTTCTGGCATTCAAGGCATATTTATAGCCCATTTGGCACTGTTTCTTAAAAAGTTTGCAACATTTCAAAACAGCCATAGCTGCTGGAACAAGTGGGAATATTGCGGGAAAATTAAAAAACGGATTTAAAATAATCTGGGAAAGAAAACGGGACGGACCGGACCGCGTCACGGGTCATGGGTTTATTCCGGATTGAATTTTCATTAATTAATTTAATTTAATTTAATTAATTAATTGAAAAAAATTTCTTCCAAAAATATTAATCAATCGATCAATCTTTGGCCAAATTCAAATCCAAATCCAAATCCAATTTCGAAGCCGAAGCCGAGCCGAGTGACGACGACGATGGAGCGAGACTTGCTTTCTTCTTAACTCTTTTAGATCTATAAGAAGAACAATTGTATGTATACCCATCAATAGTCTTTTCTAAATCCAATATGGGACAATGTCCCTATGGCAAGGAGGGAAATTCAAATATTTTATTTTTCCTCCATTTCCCATTCACCCTCTTTAAGCTATACCGAGATTAAAAACCAACAATCCCCCACATGAATGGGGAATGTCTATAAAATAAAGTAATTCACGGACGCGTGTGTGTTTTACGTGTAAGAATTAATTACATCTGGATAAATAGGTTTCCCTTTGAACTTTCTGTAGTGAACTTATATCAGATATACTCGATCAATCGATAGATTTGATATCTTTGAAACGTCGAGCTTTGTTATATACCTAGACAACATAAGTCACACAATCAATCCTTTACCATCTATGGTTCTCACGGTTGTGTTCATTCCGGCCATGAACACCACCTGATTTCATGAGTGCTTAGAGAATAGGCCTTTACTTTCATTCCCCTTGAAGCAGCTTACACTTGACACTCATATAGGTGAATCCTAAACGTGTAATCCTAAAGACACACTATCTGGTCATATCCTTCTAGACTTAGAAAATCATTAAAAACCTTTAAGCTTTATTAACTCATCAAAAAGCCTTAATGCTTTACCTCATTTTTTTTAAACATTGTCTTCATCACGAGAATGAGTTGAGTTATTTGACAATGTTGAACCGTCATTCACAACTTTGTTTTATCTCTTTGAACCTAGCTCTTGGGATCTCCAGTTTTCTAGGTAGAGTTACCGCCATGATGACTTGTCCTAGGCCTTAACCCCATTCCCTTTAATGATCTTTCAAATGCCTCTCTAGATAGGCCTTTTGTAAGTGGATTTGACACGTTATCACTTGACTTAACATAGTCAATCGTGATAACACCACTAGAGAGTAGTTGTCTAATGCTACTGTGTCTCCATCATATATGACGAGATTTTCTGTTATACATAACGCTCCCAGCCCTGCCTATTTTCGCTTGACTATCACAATGTATACAGATAGGTGCCAATGGTTTGGGCCAAAATGGAATATCTTCCAAAACATTTCTGAGCCATTCAGCTTCTTCATCGGCCTTACCTAAAGCTATGAATTCAGATTCCATTGTAGTACAGGAAATGCACGTTTGTTTGGATGATTTCCAAGACACTACTCCACCCCCAATTGTGAAAACATATCCACTCATGGATTTAACTTCAGATGATCCGGTGATCCAATTTAGATCACTATATCCCTTGATCACGGAGGGATACTTGTTATAATTCAAAGCATAGTTGGGTATGGTTCAGATACCCCAAAACTTGTTTCATTGCCATCCAATGTATTTTATTGGGATTTCTTGTAAATCGACCTAATTTTCTAATAACACATTCTATATCTGGTCGCGTACAATTTATGATATACATCAAACTTCCCAATACTCTTGCATAGTCCAGTTGTGAGTCACTTTTACCTTCATTCTTTTGAAGTGCATAACTCACGTCAATTGGAGTCTTGGCAATTTTGAAATCCAAATACTTGAACTTGTCAAGTACCTTTTCAATATAGTGAGACTGTGATAATGATAGACCTTGTGGAGTCTTGTGAATTTTGATTCCTAAGATCATATCAGCAACTCCTAAGTCTTTCATGTCGAATTTGCTAGCCAACATGCGCTTTGTAGCATTTATATCGGACCTCGGTAGGATAAAAATCACATTCCAAACCAAATTTCAAGTTCTATGAAAATCCTCAAAACTTCACTAACTCTAAATTTCCCATTTTGATCCGAAACCCGTCAAATGAAGTTCGTTTCTTACCAAATTTCACAGATAACCTAAATAACACATATTGAACCTGTTTCAGGCTCCGGACCCATAATACGGGCCCGACAGCACAGGTTTCACATCAAGGTTCATTTTCTCAAGCCTTTATTATTTTCAGAAAACAATTTTCTTTAAAAATTCATTACTCGGACTTGGGTCCTCGGAATTCGATTCCGGACATACGCCCAAGTCCCATATTTTTCTACGGACCTTCCGGGATCGTCAGATCACGGATCCGGGTCCGTTTACCAAAAATGTTGGCCAAAGTCAACTTTATTCAATTAATTATCATACATTCAACTCTTTATCAAGTTTCAACATAAAGGCTTCCCGGCTACGTGCCCGAGATGCGCACGCACATCGAGGTGAGATTGACGGAGGCTTTCGGGTCCTTGAAATACAGTCATAATTAAATTTACATAAGATGACCCTTCTGGGTCATCACATTGGCACTCGCACTCAGTAGGTACATACGCTCACTGGGGGTGTACAGACTCCGGAGGGGCTCCTACAGCCCAAGCACTAAAATCAAGCCAAATCATGGCATCAAATCACTCTTAGGCACTCGGCCTATCATAAACATGTTGCGGTGTGCAGCCCGATCCAATATCATATCCTCACAATCAGGCCCTCGGCCTCACTCAGTCAGAAACATATTGCGGCGTGCAGCCCGATCCAATATCATATCCTCAGAATCAGGCCCTCAACCTCACTTAGTCAGAAACATCTCAAAAGCCACTCGGGCTATCATTAAAACGGGGTACTCGACCCAAAATATCATTTTATATCTCAAGATAGTGTAAATAAGACTGAGTTTTGAAATCAGTTAAGCATAATATGACTGAGTGTAAATCATAAGTTAACACAGTGAGGAAAAAAAATAGTAACCATCCCCCAAGGGGTCTAAACAGGTCGGCACAAGGCCCCAAACATGGCATACAACCCAAATATATCAAAAGAATAAAAATACTATTTATCATGTGATTTAAAAGCGTTTACGCAACTCAATAGTTGCCTCGGGAATAACCAATTCGAAATTCCCCAATCGGTACACGCCACACACTCATCATACATCGTGTGCGTCACTTCAAAACAGTGAAAATATGCTAAGTCCGGTGTTTCATACCCTCAGGACAAGATTTAAAGTCATTACTTACCTCAAACCAGCCCAAAAGGCTACTCTGCTATACCCTTGCCCCTCGAATCGGCTCCCAAATGCTCCGAGTCTATCAAAATAAGATTTACAACATCACATTATGCTAGGGAAACGAAACCCAATCAAACAATATCAAAGTTAGGTACAATTCTCGAAATTGGCCTAACCCGACCCCCGGGCCCACATCTCGAAACTCGATAAAATTTATGCCATAATGATCCTCATACTCTCACGAGTTTGTACATATAAAGAACACTAAAATCGGAGTCCTAATGACCCCTCAAATCCCCATTATAAGGTCTCTTAATCCCAAGCCCTAGTTACCCCTCTTTGCACTGATTTTCCCCAAACTTTCACCACTAATTAGACCTCTAATCACATATAAATGAGTTTAGAGTCCAAAAACCTTACCTCAATGAAGAACTAATTATTTCCCTCTTTCAAAACCCTTCAAGAGCTTCAAACCCGTATGACAATGGTGAAAAGAAACCAAAATTCGCTAAGTCCAACTTATATACCTTCTGCCCAGGCTTTTCGCACTTGCGGTCCTACTTCCCGCACCTGCGCTCAATAGACCGCACCTGTAGTTTCTCACTTAAACGGCCAAACTCGCACCTGCGGATCAAAATCCGCTCCTGCGATTTCGCAGGTGCGCCCAATTAATCGCACCTGCGATTATTCCCCTGATGAACATATATCGCACCTGCGATCCCCCTGATTGCTCCTGCGGTCCAAAATCCGCAGGTGCGGATATGACAGCAACAACAAACTTCAGTAGCACAATTGACTTCCAAACTTCCCGTTGATCACTCAAAACAATCCCGAGGCCCTCAGAACCCCAACCAAACATACAAACACATCCCATAACCTCATTCAAACTTAGTCTAACCTTCAAAACACCAAAAACAATGCAAAAACACTAAAATCACATCGAATTCAAGCCTATGAACTTTGAAATTCCTAAATTCCACCAACAACGTCGAAACCTTCCAAAACACCTCTGATTGAATTGAAATTTTGCACACATATCCAAAATGACATTTCAAACCTGTTCCAATTTTCGGAATTCCATTCCGACCCGATAGCGTATTTTCCACTGCCGACCGGAATTCGCCAAAAACTAACTTTCGTCAATTCAAGCCTAATTCTGCACCGGACATAAAAATTACATTCCGAACACACACGTAAGTCCCAAGTCATCTAACGAAGCTATCTGAGCCATAAAATCTGCATTCCGATGTTGTTTACCAAGAAGTCAACTCCTAGTTGACTTTTCTAACTATAAGGCTACTCTAAGAGACTAAGTGTCTCAATTCTCTTTACAACCACTCTGAACCCGAACCACCCACATTTACACTTCATAAACAACTAAAAAATGCATAACAAGGCAGAAACATGATTAACGGTGCAAATTCTACGGAACGTCCGACCGGGTAATTACAAAAACTAGCCAAGCACATATAAAAAATTAAAAATTCAAATAAATAAATGTCTTTCTCTCCAAGAATCGCACGCAAAGATCTCCTTCCATATTTTTAATCGTGATTAGCAATATCAGATGCAAGACGGAAAGAAAATTTCATGGATGAGTGTCACGACCTAAATCCTAGCATGTCGTAATGGCGCTCATCGTGGTACTAGGCAAGCCAGCATTTACAAATAACTCCAACATTTTTAACAAAAATGGATTTAAAGTAGTTTAAATAGAAAATTCTCATAAACAAGATGGAAAGATTTAAAACACAACGCAGAAAAACTCCAAGATCGGGGTGTCACAGAGTGCATGAGCATCTAGATATCACAAGTCTGGAATACACTGCTATGGCTGAAGAGCCAATTTACTTACTCTGACTAAAGCGCCTAATAAAGTCAACTATCCATCATGAAACATGTTCCCTCACCACAAACAAAGAGAGATAATCCACACACTCAAATAAAATTCGAATGAAGTGTTGGTTTTTAAGCTTGGTATAGCTTAAAGAGGGTGAATGGGAAATAGACGGAAAATGAAATATTTGAATTTTCCTCCTTGGCAAAGGGACATTATCCCATATTGGAGGAAGGAAAGACTTTTTATGGGTATATATACAATTACTCTTCTTCTAGATCTTAAAGAGTTAAGAAGAAGGCAAGCCTAGCATCGTCGTCGTCGTCGCTCGCTCGGCTCGGCTTCAGATTTGGATTTGGTCAAAGATCGAATGATTGATTAATCTTTTTGGACAAAATTCTTTTCAATTAATTAATTATTTAATTAACAAAAATTCAATCCGGAATAACCCATGACCAGCGATCCGGTCTGGTCCGGCCTTTTTTATTTCCCAAACTATTTTAAATCCATTTGTTAATTTTCTCTTAATATTCTCACATGTTCCAACATCTATGGCTGTTCTGAAAGGTTGCAAACCTTTTTAGAAACAGTGCCAAATGGGCTATAAATATGCCTTGAATCCCAGAAATTTTACTTACTAAATTTCCGGATCTTCTTCTTCTTTTTCTTCTTCTTCTTCTGCACAATATTTTCCAATGTGTTTTACGACCATTGAGTGGTTTTCCGTTCACCAAAGTTTTTTTGGTACCAATACGCTGTTGAGTTAAATCGTTCTATCCTGGGAGGATAATATTCCAACACTTCGGGTACTTGAGGGGGATAATTTCCTTAAGGACACACTATTCATTCAGTGGGCTCGATTTATTTCTATACTTTTTTCCATAATTTATTTCGTTAAATAGTTCTACTAACTTTCTATTTCTGGTTTTATTTCAGAAAGTTTAATATTTTATTGGGTTTACAGCAATGCACATTGAATATTCTGTATTATGTTTGTGGAGATTAAAATATGTGTGGTTTTCTACTCCTTCTGAATTTTACTAATCTGATTTGAAGATATAAAAACTTCATAAAAGTATTGAAATTCAGAAAACGATTTGAAGAACATAAAAACTTCATCATTTTCTGCGAAACAGTATATAAAAATTTTAGTTTTTATTTATCATACGTACTGTTTATTGATTACAATATTGTTTACTGTTATGGTTTTTCCATTAATTGAACTCTTTTGTTGTTGAAAGTGAGAAATAATTTATAATGGAAATCCTTCTGCGACTGTTGTTTCAATGACGATAGCCTCGTCAAGCCGCACTACTGTTCCTCCGGCTGAGAAACCGGGGAAAGTTTCTGGAGCCAACTTCAAAGGAGGGAAGCAAAGGGTGTTCTTCTGGATTACAACACTTGGTATGCAGAAAGTATTTCAAGTGGATGCAATGATTGAAAAATTGCCTCCTTCGTGGAGAGATTCCAAGAACTGTCTTAAGTACAAGCGCAAAGAAATGAAGTTGGAAGATCTTGTGATACGTCTCAAGATTGAGGAAGACAACAAAACTGCCGAGAAGAAGTCTCGTGGAAATTCAATGATCATGGGAGCTGATATCGTTGAGGAGACTGCTCCAAAAAGTAAGAAGAGTAAGAGGTATTCTAGACAGACTAAGGAGCATAACAAAAAGAAATTCAAGGGAACTGCTACAATTATGGAAGAGTTGGTCACAAAGCCCCTGATTGTCGTCTCCGGAAAAAGGATAAGAAGAAGGGATATGCCAACATAGTGGAGGAGAATGATGACATTGATGATCTTTGTACAATGCTTTCGGAATGCAACCTAGTTGAAAATCCGAAGGAGTGGGGGATTGACTCTGGAGCCACTCGATATGTTTGTGCTGTCAAAGAAGCATTTGCGACTTACTCTACCGCTGGGCCCGAAGAAGAGGTTTCTATGGGAAATAATGCAACATCAAGATTGAAGGTTACATGAAGATATTTTTGAAGATGACTTCCGGCAAGGTGTTAACTCTCAACAACGTTCTTCATGTTCCTAATATTAGGAAGAATTTAGTTTCTACTTCTTTACTTGTGAAGAATGGATTCAAATGTGTATTTTTTTCCTACTAAACTTGTTATAAGCAAGAATGAAATGTATGTTGGAAAACGTTACCTCACGGAGGGCCTTTTCAAACTCAATGTAATGGTTGTTGACAGTATGAATAAAATTTCAGCTTCTTCTTATTTATTGGAGTGAAATAATTTATGGCACATTTATTTGGGACATGTTAATTATAAAACTTTGCGGAAGTTAATTAATTTAGAAGTACTGCCTAAATTCGAGTGTAATAAATCTAAATGTCAAATATGTGTTGAATCTAAGTTTGTAAAACATCCTTATAAGTCTCTTGAAAGGAATTCAAATCATTTAGACTTAATTCATATTGACATTTGCGATATGAAGTCGACACCATCTGGAGGTGAAAAAAAGTATTTTATTACTTTTATTGACGATTGCACTTGATATTGTTATGTTTATTTGATTAATAGTAAGGATGAAGCAATTGAAGCATTTAAGCAATACAAGAATGAAGTGGAGAATCAATTGAATAAAAAGATCAAAATTATTAGAAGTGATAGAGGTGGAGAATATGAATCTCGGTTTGCAGAAATATGTTCGGAAGATGGAATTATCCATCAAACTACTGAAACTTACACATCTCAATCCAACGGAATTGCGAAAAGAAAAAATCGGACATTAAAGGAAATAATGAATTCTTTATTAAAAAGTTCCGGATTACCGCTGAGTTTGTGGGGGGGGGGAGTTATCCTTTCAGCTAACCAATCAACAGAGTACCCCACAACAAAACACAATCTATTCCATATGAAAAATGCAAAGGGAGAAAACCCAACTTGAAATATTTCAAAGTGTGGGTGTGTCTAGCAAAAGTACAAGTTCCTTTACCTTAAAGGGTTAAAATCGGACCAAAAGCATTTTCAATGGATATTCTACAAATAGTAAAGCATGTAGGTTTTTTGTTCAAAAATCTGATAATCCCGAGATTCATGTTAATACGATAATGGAATAAGATAATGTTGAATTCTTTGAAAGCATCTATCCGTATAAAATTGAATGTGAGCCGTTAACTGAAAGACCTAAACGACCTCAGGAAGAACCAAAGAAAAATACTCCAAGTGTAGAAGATCCAAGGCATAGTAAATGTCAAAGAACATCTACTTCCTTTGGACCAGATTTTGTGACATTCTTGCTTGAAAATGAGCTTCCAACTTTT
Source organism: Nicotiana undulata (assembly GCA_005239495.1). NCBI lineage: Eukaryota > Viridiplantae > Streptophyta > Magnoliopsida > Solanales > Solanaceae > Nicotiana > Nicotiana undulata. The sequence continues at coordinate 69,994 of ML292265.1, read as the reverse complement.
AAAGAAGTTATGTCGTCTTGTGATTAAGCTTTTTGGAAAGACGCATTCAATAGTGAGATTCAATCAATTTTGGATAACCATACATGAGAATTGGTTGACCTTCCTCCGGGAAATAAGCCTTTAGGTTCGAAATGGATATTTAAACGAAAATGAAAGTTGATGGCACTATTGACAAAAATAAGGCAAGACTTGTTGTCAAAGGTTATAGACAAAAGTAACGATGATAACATCTGTTAGGGTGTTAATGGAACTAGCGGTCGTGTATGGTCTTGAAATCCATCAAATGGATGTTAAAACAACTTTCTTTAATGGAGAATTAGACGAAGCGATTTACATGGAACACCTTGAGGGTTTTGTGGTTCCTGGTAAAGAAAAGAAAGCGTGCAAACATGTTAAGTCGCTTTATAGACTTAAACAAGCACCCAAACAATGGCATGCAAAGTTAGACCAAACAATGTTGGCAAGTGGATTTAAAATCAACGAGTGCGACAAATGTGTTTACATTAAAAACGCTCTAGGTCATGAAGTCATTGTTTGTTTATATGTTGATGACATGTTGACAATGAGCAAAAGTATGGCAGATATAAATGCTACAAAGCGCATGTTGGCTAGCAAATTCGACATGAAAGACTTAGGGGTTGCTGATATGATCTTACGAATCACAATTCACAAGACTCCACAAGGTCTATCATTATCACAGTCTCACTATATTGAAAAGGTACTTGACAAGTTCAAGTATTTGGATTTCAAAATTGCCAAGACTCCAATTGACGTGAGTTATGCACTCCAAAAGAATGAAGGTAAAAGTGACTCACAACTGGACTATGCAAGAGTATTGGGAAGTTTGATGTATATCATAAATTGTACGCGACCAGATATAGAATGTGTTATTAGAAAATTAGGTCGATTTACAAGAAATCCCAATCAAATACATTGGATGGAAATGAAACAAGTTTTGGGGTATCTGAACCATACCCAAAACTATGCTTTGAATTATAACAAGTATCCCTCCGTGATCGAGGGATATAGTGATCCAAATTGGATCACCGGATCATCTGAAGTTAAATCCATGAGTGGATATGTTTTCACAATTGGGGGTGGAGTAGTGTCTTGGAAATCATCCAAACAAACGTGCATTTCCTGTACTACAATGGAATCTGAATTCATAGCTTTAGGTAAGGCCGGTGAAGAAGCTGAATGGCTCAGAAATGTTTTGGAAGATATTCCATTTTGGCCAAAACCATTGGCACCTATCTGTATACATTGTGATAGTCAAGCGGCAATAGGCATGGCTGGGAGCGTTATGTATAACAGAAAATCTCGTCATATACGATGGAGACACAGTAGCATTAGACAACTACTCTCTAGTGGTGTTATCATGATTGACTATGTTAAGTCAAGTGATAACGTGTCAAATCCACTTACAAAATGCCTATCCAGAGAGGCAGTTGAAAGATCATTAAAGGGAATGGGGTTAAGGCCTAGGCCAAGTCATCATGGCGGTAACTCTACCTAGAAGACTGGAGATCCCAAGAGCTAGGTTCAAAGAGATAAAAAAAAGTTATGAATGACGGTTTAACATTGTCAAATAACTCAACTCATTCTCGTGATGAAGACAATGTTTAAAAAAAATGAGGTAAAGCATTAAGGCTTTTTGATGAGTTAATAAAGCTTAAAGGTTTTTAATGATTTTCTAAGTATAGCAGGATATGACCAGATAGTGTGTTTTTAGGATTACACGTTTAGGATTCACCTATATGAGTGTCAAGTGTAAGCCGCTTCAAGGGGAATGAAAGTAAAGGCCTATTCTCTAAGCACTCATGAAATCAGGTGGTGTTCATGGCTGGAACGAACACAAACGTGAGAACCATAGATGGTAAAGGATTGATTGTGTGACTTATGTTGTCTAGGTATATAACAAAGCTCGACGTTTCAAAGATATCAAATCTACCAATTGATCGAGTATATCTGATATAAGTTCACTACAGAAAGTTCAAAGGGAAACCTATTTATCCAGATGTAATTAATTCTTACACGTAAAACACACACGCGTCCGTGAATTACTTTATTTTATAGCCATTCCCCATTCATGTGGGGGATTGTTGGTTTTTAATCTCGGTATAGCTTAAAGAGGGTGAATGGGAAATGGAGGGAAAATAAAATATTTGAATTTCCCTCCTTGCCATAGGGACATTGTCCCATATTGGATGAAGAAAAGACTATTGATGGGTATACATACAATTTCTCTTCTTATAGATCTAAAAGAGTTAAGAAGAAAGCAAGTCTCGCTCCATCGCCGTCGTCGCTCGGCTCGGCTTCGGCTTCGAATTTGGATTTGGATTTGAATTTGGCCAAAGATTGATCGATTGATTAATATTTTTGGAAGAAACTTTCTTCAATTAATTAATTAAATTAAATTAAATTAATTAATGAAAATTCAATCCTGAATAAATCCATGACCCGTGACGCGGTCCGGTCCGTCCCGTTTTCTTTCCCAGATTATTTTAAATCCATTTTTTAATTTTCCCGCAATATTCCCACTTGTTCCAGCAGCTATGGCTGTTTTGAAATGTTGCAAACCTTTTAAGAAACAGTGCCAAATGGGCTATAAATATGCCTTGAATCCCAGAAGTTTTACTTACTAAATTTTCTGATCTTCTTCTGCACAATATTTTCTAGTGTGTTTTATGACCATTGAGTAGTTCGTCGTTCACTAGAGTGTTTTGGTACCAATACGCTAGTGAGTTAAACCGTTCTATCTTGGGAGGATAATATTCCATCACCTCGGGTACTTGAGGAGAAAAATTTCCTTAAGGACACACTGTGCAATCAGTGGGTTCGATTTATTTCTCTACTGGTTTTCCAGAATTTATTTCGTTAAACTGGTTCTCCTAACTTTCCGTTTCTGGTTTTATTTCAGAAAGTTTAATGCTATATTAGTTTTACAACAATACAGATTGAATAACACGTAGTTTAAAGACTTCAAATAATAGAATAAATCACTCACTCTCTCAAAGAAGTTCACATGCGCACAAAAGGTACCATATGCTTGCCCGTTATGTAAATCTCAACTAATGTAGGCCTTTTCAGTTTGAAATCAATTAGGATTTTATCGTGGTATTAATGTGGGCTAAGGGACGGATATGATATATTTAGGAATAGTGTTTCATTCTTCTAAACACTTTAACACATCACATAATAAACTTTAAGCGCACTTCTTCAATCCACTTCAATTTCACAAACAAGATCACTCCCAAAAATTATTTCCTCTTTCTTTAAGAACTACTTCAATTTATACCCCACTAGAAAGAACAAGACAATAATTTATTCATCTCTATTTTTCCTTTTCTTTATTTCCCCACATTTTTCTTTCTTTTGTTTTTTTTATTTCCGCCAGTGGTGTATTATTTTACAAAACTGTGATGACCCAAAAGGTCATCTTATGTAAATTTAATTATGACTGTGTTCCGAGGCCCTGAAAGCCTCCGTCAATCTCACCTCGATGTGCGTGCACACCCCGGGCACGTAGCCAGGAAGCCTTTATGTGGAAACTTGATAAATAGTTGAATTTATGATAATTAATTGAATAAAGTTGACTTTGGTCAATATTTTTGGTAAACGGACCCGGATCCGTGATCTGACGGTCCCGGAAGGTCCGTAGAAAAATATGGGACTTGGGAATATGCCCGGAATTGAATTGCGAGGACCCAAGTCCGAGAAATGAATTTTTAAAGAAAATTATTTTTGAAAATAATAAAGGCTTATGAAAATGAACCTTGATGTGAAACCTGTGCTGCCGGGCCCGTATTATGGGTCCGGAGCCTAAAAAAGGTTCAATATGTGTTATTTAAGTTATATGTGAAATTTGGTAAGAAAAGGACATGATTTGACGGGTTTCGGATCAAAATGGGAAATTTAGAGTTTGTAAAGTTTTTAGGATTTTCATAGAACTTGAAATTTGGTTTGGAATGTGATTTTATGCTACCGAGGTCCGAATGTAATTTCGAGACGGGAAACAGTTCCGTTATGTCATTTATGACTTGTCTGCAAAATTTGAAGTCATTCCGAGTAGTATAGACCCGTTCGGCACATTGAAGTGAATTCTAGAATTTCTTAAGTTCTTAAGTTGATTCAATTTGGTTTTGGGGTTGAATTTTGAGTTTTATTGTTGTTTTTCATGTTCCGGAAGTCCGTGCGAGTCCGTATCATGAATACAGACTTGTTGGTGTCTTTGAACAGGGTCCCTAGGGGCTCGGGTGAGTTTCGGACCCCACGGAGTTAATTCCAAAACACAAATTTTTTCTGTCTTGTTTTCTTCAGTGCGTTTGCAGGCAATCAGCTGCGATCGCACAAGAGGTTGGATCTGGGGTGGGAGAATGACCTGTGCAATCGCACAGGTCTATCCGCGATCGCACAGGGTATGCTTTGACTAGGCACTTTATGTTCTCCGTGATCGCAGCCCTCACCCCCCCCCCTGCGATAGCACAAAGCTGGCTACCCCCCTGCCTACTACTCTCTGCGATCGCCGGCCTTCAGCTGCGATCACACTATGCTTCTTGAGGGCCCTGGGAAATTTCCCTGTGCGAACGCACTGGCCCAGCTGCGATCGCATAGTACAAGCAGCTGGGCAGTGTATTTTAATACGGGACCCAACCCATTTTTCCTCCATTTTCATCTTCCTCCTCAAGGTTTTGAGAGCATTTCAAGAGGGTGTTCCACCATTTTCATCAAGGTAAGTTAATTCCTTAGTTTTCATGATTTTAACATCAATTCCTAATGAAATTCCCTTCTAATTATCAAAAAAATTCATAAAATTTTATAGAAATTTAGGGATTTTGGGAAATTATGAATTACTCATTTTTTCCATGAATTCTAGCAAGGACTTGCATAATTATGATCCTTAGACTCCAGGTAATTGATTCCTTCATGAATTTTCGAAATCCGAACGTGTGGGCCCGGGGTCGAAATCCCAAAAACCTTCAAGAATGCTTAATTTTAGGATTTCTTGTTAATTCTCCTTCTTGGGACTTAAATTGAATAATATATACCATGTTTGGATAGTTGTGAGCCGTCGAGAGTAGATTTCAGAGATTCGGGCGCATCCTTGATCCGATGGGTGATATCGTTACGAGGTGAGTCTCCTTTCTAACCTTGTAAGAGGGAACTGTCCCCATAGGTATTCTATGTGTTGTATGTATTTGTTTTGGGGCCTACGTGCGTACCACGTGACGAGAGTCCGTATGTAGCGACTACATGTGTTATGTCCGGGTAGTTTAGGACCACAACATGCCGTGTATTCTGCCTTGAAATGACTTCTATGTTATAAATTATTGCTTGATATATCATTGTTATCCCTGAGTATTTCATTGATTAAATATTTAGAAAGATTTGATAAGTGAAGAGACTTGATGTTTTGTGTGCGCATGTTGTCGCTTTGCCATTTACATCCCGCGAGCGATATGTAAATCTCCCTTCACTCTTAGGGGAGCGGGCCGTACGCCACGACAGATTTTATAGTGCACTCTTGGTACGGGCCGGTCGATCCATGGCAGTGCACCGAGATTTAATTAAGAATGCACTCTTGGTACGGGACGGTTGATCCCCGGAAGTGCATGGACGAAGTTACACTAAGATATGATATGATTACATTGATAGACGCACTCTTGGTACGGGCCGGTCGATCCCCGGCAGTGCGTGGGCGGGATTACTGTTTAGCATGCACTCTTGGTACGGGCCGGTCGATCCCTGGCAGTGCATAACTATTCTTCACTATGATATGATATGATTACATTGATAGACGCACTCTTGGTATGGGTCTGTCGATCCCCGGCAGTGCATAAGCATGATTATTGGTAGGCATGCACTCTTGGTACGGGTCGGTCGATCCCTGGTAGTGCATAGCTATTCTTCCTTATGACTCCAGCATGTTGTCTTATCCTTGTATGCGCATGACCATTTGGTGTTGTTTCCTGATTTATGATTTAAGGCAGTATTGGGAAGAAAAGAAAGTGGAAATTGTCATTTTTTTCCAGTACTTACCTGAAAACCTTGTGTTTACTTCTTGTGATATATTGCTTTCATGTCTACTGTTTTCCTTATATTATGCTTTATGTTAACTGTTGGACCTTAGTGAGTATCGAGTCGACCTCTCGTCACTACTTCTTCGAGATTAGACAGGATACTCACTGGGTACATATTCATTTATGTACTCATGCTACACTTTCTTTTCTTTTCTATACTTGACTGTATAGGTCCGGAGGCTGGTACGTCTGATTATCAGGCCGGTGCTAGATATTGATAGTGTAGTCATACTTCACGGTGAGCTGCTTTCCCGACGACTTCCTAGCAGCACCATGGAGTTTCTTTTGTTATATTCTCTGTATATTTCATTCAGACTGAGACTCTGTGTATATTGTAGTCATTGTATATTCAGTAGTTGCCCGTGACACTCGTGACACTAGTTCCTGGAACACACGCAGTTCGTATTATGGGTTTGGGCTGTGTATCTATATATGTGTTTCGGTTCGGCCTTGTGCCTTAATATCTGTATGATTTTAGGGTCGTATTATGCTAGCATTATGTTAATTGTTTAAAATTGGTAATTTCTAACATGTTTAGATCAGACGAGCAAGGGGATATCATCTAGTGTTTTCTATATTGGCTTGCCTAACCCCGTCGTTGGGCTCCATCGCGACCTGAATTAGGATTTGGGACGTGACAACGTAGTATTTGAGCTTTAGGTTCACATAGTCACACGAGTCACGGGAAAACCCAGTAGAGTCTTGCGGATCGGTACGGAGACGTATGTACTTATCTTCAGGAGGCTATAGGGTGTTAACAAACTCCTTCTTGTTCATATCCTATCGTGAAATCTATGATGTACTTAAATTGATCTTCTACTCTCTCACAGATGGTAAGGACGCGTGCTTCTCATGTTCCTGATCGAGGGGAGGTCGCTACCCCCGCCGCTCGAGGCCGTGGTAGGGACATGGATATGGCTCTTGTTCGAGGTAGGGGATGAGGGCATCCCAGAACTGTACAAGTTGCACCGCTTGAGGATCCTATTATAGAGGAGCAGGATGAGTTGCCTCAAGTTGCTCCTGCTCCAGTGAATATTATGAAGGCGCCAGGCTTCCAGGAGGTCATGGGCCGCATGTTGAGATTTATGGACACTATGTCCCAGGCAGGCGTACTTTTAGCAGACCCTGTTACTTCCCAGGCTTGAGGGGGAGTTCAGACCCCTACCGCTCAGGCCACCGAATAGGCAGCAGCACATCACACTCCGGGTACACCGCCCGTGGGTGGAGTTCAGCCTATCGTAGCACAGCCAGATCCCAGGCCAGTCGCAGAGGGTGACCAGCAGAAGATGCTTAATAGATGGACCTGACTTCGCCCTCCAGTCTTCGGGGGTGAGAGGGGTGAGGATGCCTGGGATTTCATCGACAGATGCAGGGACAGACTGCACAATATGAGGATACTAGAGTCACATGGGGTGGACTTCACCACCTTTCAGCTTGAGGGCAGAGCTCGCCGCTGGTGGCAGTCATATGTTCTTAGCAGGTCAGCGGATTCTTCTTCTGTCACTTGGAGTCAGTTCACTAAGCTATTCTTGGACAGATACATCCCAACGTCCGAGAGAGAGGAGCTTCGGGGTCAGTTTGAGAGGTTAGAGCAAGGGCAGATGTCTGTGACGCATTATGAGGCAAGGTTTTTAGAGTTATCTCGCCATGAGATTATGATATTGCCCACTGATGTCGAGAGGGTGCGGCGATTCGTGGCAGGTTTACATCCGGGTATCAGGACTTCCATGGCCAGAGAGGTAGAGATGGGTACCCCATACCAGCTTGTAGTCGAGATAGCTCGACAGATTGGGGGTTACCGTACGAGGTGCAGGGAGCAGGGTCAGCCAGGTCAGCAGGGTCAGCAGGACAAGAGGGCCAGGTTCACAGGTGACTTCAGGGGTGCTCCAGCTAGAGGCAGAGGTCAGTTCGGAGGCGGCCAGTTCAGTAGGACTTCATATTCAGCACCTCCACTACCTCACAGGGCTATTTCAGCGAGGCCTCAGTTTAGTGCCACGCCAGAGCGCTCTTACCATCCACCAGCCATCCAGGGTGCACCCAACGGTTACTCTAGCCGTCAGATATCCTCCGGTTCCTATTTTAGTGCCTTGTCAGATGATTCTTACCGCCCTCCAGCTATTCAGGGTTCTTCTTCTTCGGGACAGCAGTCTAAGGCATCTAGAGGTTGTTTCGAGTGTGGGGCGCTAGACCATATGATCAGGCAGTGTCCCAGGTATCGGGGCAAGGCCGTGCAGCAGAGTCACCAGCCTATGATTTCAGCACCAGCAGTTCGACCACCTAGGGGTGGGGGTCAGGTTGGCAGGGGCCGTTATAGAGGGAGAGGCTAGTCAGGAGGGGGTCATTCAGCTCCAGCTTGCCCTGGGGGAGCTCAGTCTTCAGGTTCTGCAGCCAGATTCTATGCTATTTTGGCCAGATCAGACGTTGTGATTATAGGTATTATTTAAGTCTGTGGTAGGGAGGCTTCAGTGTTATTTGATCCATGGTCTACGTATTAAAATATCTCAGCATTGTTTGCTTATTTTCTGGATGTTCCTCGTGAGACCTTGGGTTCTCCTTTGTATGTGTCCACTCCTGTGGGCAATTTTGCGGTGGTAGACCGGGTCTACGGATCTTGTGTTATTACCTTCTGTGGACTCGAGACTAGAGCCGACCTGTTATTGCTTGATATGGTTGATTTCGAGGTTATTTTGGGCATGGATTGGCTATCTCCCTATCATGCCGTGTTGGATTGCCATGCTAAGACAGTTACGTTAGCCATGCCTGAGTCGCCGAGGTTAGAATCGAGGGGTTCTTCAGTTAGTGCATTCAGCCGAGTCATTTCCTATATGAAGGCTCAACACATGGTTGGGAAAGGTTGCTTAGCTGATCTTGCTTTTGTGCGGGACACCACCGGCGAGTCTTCTACCATTAATTCAGTGCCTGTTGTTTGAGAATTTCCGGATGTGTTCCCTTCAGACCTTCCAGGCATGCCTCCAGATCGAGATATAGACTTCTGTATTGATTTGGCTCCAGTTACTCAGCCTATTTCCAATCCCTTTTACCGTATGGCTCCTAAGGAGCTAAAGGAGTTGAAAGAGCATCTTGAGGAGTTGTTGGCCAAGGGGTTCATCAGGCCGAGTGTGTCGCCGTGGGGTGCTCCAGTCTTATTTGTGAAGAAGAAGGATGGGTCTATGCGGATGTGCATTGACTATCGTCAGCTAAATAAAGTGACCATCAAGAATAAGTATCCTCTGTCGCGCATTGATGATTTGTTTGACCAGTTGCAGGGTGCTCGTGTGTTTTCTAAGATTGATTTGAGATCGGGTTATCACCAGTTGAAGATTCGGGCTTCTGATGTTCCAAAGACGACATTTCGCACCAGATATGGCCATTATGAGTTCTTAGTGATGTCCTTTGGCTTGACCAATGCCCCCGCAACATTTATGGACTTGATGAATAGGGTGTTCAGGCCGTTTATCGACTCTTTCATTATTGTTTTCATTGACGATATACTGATCTACTCATGGAGCCTTGGTGAGCACGAGCAACATTTGAGAGTCGTGCTTCAGACCTTGCGAGAGCAGAAGCTATATGCTAAGTTCTCCAAGTAGGAGTTTTGGTTGGAGTGTGTGGCATTTTTGGGGCACGTGGTGTCTGGTGACGGTATCAAGGTTGATCCAAAGAAGATTGAGGCAGTTCAGAGTTGGCCGCGTCCTACTTCAGCTTCAGAGATCAGGAGTTTTCTGGGTTTAGCAGGCTATTACCGTCGATTCGTGGAGGGATTCGCCTCTATTGCAGCTCCACTGACTAGGTTAACTCAAAAGAATGCCCCATTTCGATGGTTAGACGATTGTGAGGCGAGCTTTTAGAAGCTCAAGGCAGCATTCACTTTAGCACCAGTTCTATCATTGCCTTCCGAGTCAGGGATGTATACGGTATATTGCGACGCTTCACGCGTCGGGTTGGGATGTGTGTTGATTCAGGATGGTAGGGTTATTGCTTATGCTTCACGGCAGTTGAAAGTTCATGAGAAGAATTATCCTGTACACGACTTAGAGTTGGGGGTGATTGTTCATGCTTTGAAGATTTGGCGGCACTACTTGTATGGTGTATCATGTGAGGTTTACACTAATCACCGCAATTTGCAGTACTTGCTTAAGCAGAGGGACCTTAATTTGAGGCAGCGGAGGTGGCTTGAGTTGTTAAAGGACTATGATCTTACTATTTTGTACCACCCGGGCAAGGCGAATGTAGTAGCGGATGCTTTGAGCAGGAGAGCAGCGAGTATGGGTAGTTTGGCCTACATTACAGCTGAGGAGAGACCTTTAGCCCTGGACATTCAGTCCTTGGCCAATCGCTTGGTGAGATTGGACCTTTCAGAGCCTCGTCAAATTCTAGCTCATGTGGTTGCTCAGTCTTCATTGTTGGGTGAGATTAAGGCTCGACAGTTTGATGATCCATGTCTGGCAGAGCTTCAGGATACAGTGGTCCAGGGTAAGGCCAAGGAGGTTACCTTGGGAGAGGATGGTGTTTTGAGACTTCAGGGCCGATTGTGTGTTCCAGATATTGATGGCATGAGGGAGACGATTCTAGCAGAGGCGCACAGTTCTCGGTATTCTATTCATCCAGGAGCGACAAAGATGTATCGTGATTTGAAGCAGCATTACTGGTGGAGGCGGATGAAGAAGTACATTGTTTAGTATGTGTCCAGGTGTCTTAATTGTCAGCAGGTTAAGTACGAGCACCAAAGGCCATGGGGCTTGTTTCAGCAGATGCCCATTCCTTAGTGGAAATGGGAGCGCATCACCATGGACTTCGTGGTTAGGTTGCCTCGAACCTTGCGGAAGGTTGACGCGGTTTGGGTAATTGTGGATAGATTGACCAAATCGGCGCATTTCATTCCTGTGGCTACTACTTATACGACAGAGAAGCTGGCTCAGATTTACATTCGAGAGATTGTCCGATTCCATGGTGTGCCAACATCTATTATATTGTATCGAGGTCCTCAGTTCACTGCGCACTTCTAGAGAGCTTTTCACAGCAAGATGGGTACTCAAATAGACCTCAGTTCAGCAATTCACCCTCAGACTGATGGCCAGTCAGAGCGTACAATTCATATTTTGGAGGATATGCTCAGTGCTTGTGTGATTGACTTAGGAGGTCAGTGGGACCAGTTCCTACCGTTGGCGGAGTTTGCATACAATAATAGTTATCAGTCCAGCATCGAGATGGCTCCATTTGAGGCTTTATATGGTTGACGATTTCATTCTCCTATCGGGTGGTTTGATCCTGGCGAGGCCAAGTTATATGGCATAGATTTGGTGAGAGATGCCTTGGAAAAGGTGAAGGTTATTCAGGAGAGGCTCCGCACAGCTCAGTTTAGACAGAAAAGCTACGCAGATCAACATGCACGTGATATAGCATTTATGGAGGGAGATAAGGTTATGTTGAAGGTTTCTCCGATGAAGGGCGTCATGATATTTGGGAAGAAGGGCAAGCTGAGTCCCAGGTTTATAGGCCTTTTCGAGGTGTTGAGGAGGATCGGAGAGGTTGCCTATGAGCTTGCTTTACCACCAGCCTTATCAGGAGTTCATCCAGTTTTCACGTATCCATGCTTCGGAGGTATCACGCCGACTTCTCGCATGTGGTTGATTACCACACCATTATGTTAGATGAGAATTTGGGCTACGAGGAGGAGCCAGTTGAGGTCCATGACAGTTTCTGCGGTTAAGGTCCAGTGGAGGGGCCAACCAGTCGATGAGGCGACCTGGGAGTTCGAGGAGGACATGCGGAGCAAGTATCCACAGCTATTCAGCACTTCAGGTACGGCGCTACGTCCGTTCGAGGACGAACCTTTGTTTTAGAGGGGGAGATTGTGATGAACCAAAAGGTCATCTTATGTAAATTTAATTATAACTGTGTTCCGAGGCCCTAAAAGCCTCCGTCAATCTCACCTCGATGTGCTTGCGCAGCCCGGGTGCGTAGCCGGGAAACCTTTATGTGGAAACTTGATAAAGAGTTGTATTTATGATAATTAATTGAATAAGGTTACTTTTGGTCAACATTTTGGTAAACAGACCCGGATCCGTGATCTGACGGTCCCGCAAGGTCCGTAGAAAAATATGGGACTTGGGCGTATTCCCAGAATCGAATTCCGAGGACCCAAGTCCGAGAAATGAATATTTAAAGAAAATTGTTTTCTGAAAATAATAAAGGCTTATGAAAATGAACCTCGATGTGAAACCTGTGCTGTCGGGCCCGTATTATGGGCCCGGATCCCGGAACAGGTTCAATATGTGTTATTTAAGTTATCTGTGAAATTTGGTAAGAAACGGACTTGATTTGACGGGTTTCGGATCAAAATGGGAAATTTAGAGTTAGTAAAGTTTTGAGGATTTTCATAGAACTTGAAATTTGGTTTGGAATGCGATTTTATGCTACCGAGGTCCGAATGCAATTCCAAGATCGGGAATAATTCTGTTATGTCATTTATGACTTGTCTGCAAAATTTGAAGTCATTTCGAGTAGTATAGACCCGTTCGGCGCATTGAAGTGAATTCTAGAATTTCTTAAGTTCTTAAGTTGATTCAATTTGGTTTTGGGGTTGAATTTTGAGTTTCGTTGTTGTTTTTCATGTTCCGGAAGTTCGAGCGAGTCCGTATCATGAATACAGACTTGTTGGTGTCTTTGAACGGGGTCTCAAGGGGCTCGGGTGAGTTTCGGACCCCTCGGAGTTAATTCCAAAACACCAGAATTTTTCTGTCTCGTTTTCTTCAGGGGGTTTGCAGGAAATCAGCTGTGATCGCACAAGAGGTTAGACCTGGGGTGGGAGAATGACATGTGCGATCGTACAGGTCTATCCGCGATCGCACAGGGTATGCTTTGTCTGAGCCCTTTTTTTTCTCCGCGATCGCAGCCCTCACCCCCCCTAGCGATCGCACTATGCTTCTTGAGGGCCCTGGGCAATTGCCCTGTGCGAACGCATTGGCCCAGCTGCGATCACATAGTACAAGCAGCTGGGCAGTGTATTTTAATATGGGACCCCGCCCATTTTTCCTCCGTTTTCATCTTCCTCCTCAAGGTTTTGAGAGCATTTCAAGAGGGTGTTCCATTGTCATCAAGGTAAGTTAATTCCTTAGTGTTCATGATTTTAACATCATTTCCTAATGAATTCCCATCTAATTATCCTAAAAATTCATAGAAATTGATAGAAATTTAGGGATTTTGGGAAATTATGAATTACTCATTTTTGCCATGAATTCTAGCATAATTATGATCCTTAGACTCCAGGTAATTGATTCCTTCAAGAATTTTCAAAATCCGAACGTGTGGGCCTGGGGTCGAAATTCCAAAAACCTTCAAGAATGCTTAATTTTAGGAATTCTTGTTAATTCTTCTTCTTGGAACTGAAATTGATTCAATTATACCATGTTTGGCTAGTTGTGATCCGTCGAGAGTAGATTTTGGAGATTCGGGCGCATCCTTGATTCGAGGGGTGATATCGTCACGAGGTGAGTCTCCTTTCTAACCTTGTAAGAGGGAACTGTCCCCATAGGTATTCTATGTGTTATATGTAATTAATTTGGGGGCTACGTGTGTATCACATGACGAGAGTCCGTACGTAGCGACTACATGTGTTATGTTAGGGTAGTTTAGGACCACAACATGCCTTGTGTTCTGCCTTGAAATGACTTCTATGTTATAAATTCCTGCTTGATATATCATTGTTATCCCTGAGTATTTCATTGATAAAATATTTGGAAAGATTTGATAAGTGAAGTAGACTTGATGTTTTGTGTGCGCATGTTGTCGCTTTGCCATTTACATCCCGCGAGCGATATGTAAATCTTCCTTCACTTTAGGGGAGTGGGTCGTACGCCACAGCATATTTTATACTGCACTCTTGGTACGGGCCAGTCGATCCCCGGCAGTGCACCGGGATTTAATTAAGAATGCACTCTTGGTACGGGTCGGTCGATCCCCGGCAGTGCATGGATGAAGTTATACTATGATATGATTACATTGATAGACGTACTCTTAGTACGGGCCGGTCGATCCCCGGCAGTGCGTAGGCAATATTATTGTTAAGCATGCACTCTTGGTACGGGCCGGTCGATCCCGGCGGTGTATAGCTATTCTTCACTATGCTATGATATGATTACATTGATAGACGTACTCTTGGTACGGGCCGGTCGATCCCAGGCACTACGTAGGCATGATTATTGGTAGGCATGCACTCTTGGTACGGGCCGGTCGATCAACGGCAGTGCATAGTTTTTCTTCCTTATGACTCCAGCATGTTGTCTTATCCTTGTGTGCGCATGACTATTTGGTGTTGCTCCCTGATTTATGATTTAAGGCAGTATTGGGAAGAAGAGAAAGTGGAAATTGTCATTTGCTTTCAGTACTTACCTGAAAACCTTGTGTTTACTTCATTGTGATATATTGCTTACATGTCTACTGTTTTCCTTATATTCTGCTTTATGTTAATTGTTGGACCTTAGTGAGTATCGAGTCGACCGCTCGTCACTACTCATTCGAGATTAAACGGGATACTCACTTGGTACATATTCATTTATGTACTCATGCTGCACTTTCTTTTCTTTTCTGTACTTGATTGTACATGTCCGGAGGCTGGTACATCTGATTATCAGGCCGGTGCTGGGTACTGACAGTGTGGTCATACTTCACGGTGAACAGCTTTCCTGGCGACTTCCTAGCAGCACCCTGGAGTTTTTTTGTTATATTCTCTGTCTATTTCATTCAGACTGAGACCCTGTGTATATTGTAGTCATTGTATATTCAGTAGTTTCCCGTGACACTCGTGACACAAGTTCCTGGCACACACGCAGTTTGTATTTTGGGTTTGGGCTGTGTATCTATATATGTGCTTCGGTTTGGCCCTGTGCCTTCATATTTTTATGATGTTTATGTCGTATCATGCTAGCATTATGTTAACTGTTTAAAATTGGTAAATTCCGACTTGTTTAGATCAGACGGGCAAGGGGATATCAACTAGTGTTTTCCATATTGGCTTGCCTAACCCCGTTGTTGGGCGCTATCGCGACCCGAGTTAGGATTTGGGTCATGACATTGCTGTCAAGTTAGCATTCATATTTTCCTTAAGTATAACTCTGAACTTGGCCTTACTTATGTATGATATACCTATACTACACCTAGGATTCTTTCCTTATATGTTACAACTAGCTTTCAAGATTCCTTTCCTTATTTTTAAACCTGCTATTTACCGTCTAAGTATGACTCCTTAATTAAAGGAAGTCATTTTACCAATTTGATTCTAATTGATTGTTTACTCCCATAATTACTGTTGAAGCTATTATTTTACCTTATTTTTCTGCATGTTTTAAACTATAAATACCTCTACTCTTTCATTAGCATGACGGACAACACACTGTTCTAAACTCTCTCACACACACATATTATCTCTTGTTATTCTTGCTGGTTATTTTCTATTCTCAGTCGGTTGCAAGCCAAGACTGAGTGATTATACACTCTACTGCTCTTCATTCTGCACTTATTTTCTCCTTTAACTGGTATGTTTTCAGTTTAACTTAAAGCCTCCAAAACAATATGTTTCTGTTTGTATTGCAATTCCATTTGTTTCTACTAGGCTTTTACTTGTGGTTCAATTAGCATGCCTACTTGTTATCTTACCAATGTGATTATCCCTTCCCTTTAGTTTCAGCATGTTTACTGTCTTCTTATATGTTTCACTATGACTATGCCTCACCCCTGATTCCTAGCACACTACAAGCATGCATTATATGTTACTTAGTTACTATGTAATCCTGGATACATGCTATACTCATGAGTCCTCCACCTAAACCTATATGTAACTATGTTTGTCATATGCCATCCCCCTCTTAGCACTCCCTCAATCTGATTTTGTTAAGATCCTAGCATGAATACTTTTGTGACCAAAACGTTCTATGATCATTTATGTTTTGTACAAGTATGTAGTACCTTAATACTTCTTTGGTGTTAACTTGTATACAAATATGTCCTTCATGTGTGTCCTACTTGTCCCCAATCCCTTCTTCCATGTTTGTGACTGTTTCCTTGTACTATGTATGTTGTTTTGGTTATGAGTTGGTAATTGTCTTACTCCCTTTCTTTTAAACTGTTTTCATTAAGCAAAATTCTTTTGTTGTTCTCCAAAACTGATTTCAAACAAGTTATTTCTCAGAAACTATTTCTCAACTCAACTCTTCCAAAACTGTGTCAAGCACTCACACATATACTCTTAGAAGTCTAGGTTCTGCCCCTTTAGTGTGTGACTGATTTGGGATCCTTATGAGATCCCACTGAACTCTGACACATTAGAGTTGAACCTTCCACACTGTACTTACTCAGTATGGTTATGAAAATCTAGGTGTGAGCACTGCCTGGGATCCCTTGAGATCCTTAGGGAACTCTGACACACCTGGATTTGTATGAAAGGTTGTGCACAATAATAACATTTGAGGCATTCTGGAGACTTTGGGCCTATCAACAAGCTCCATATAGCATAACTTCTTTTTTTTTTCTTATTTCAGTTATGTAATTTATAAAATGGTCTGTAATAACTATTGTAAATAACTCCGGGGATGGATAGTGAAAAGGGAAGGGGTGACAATGCATGTTTAGCTATTAAAAGGGGTAGAAAACATGTTATTAGGTTTATATTCCAATTTGCGCAATAGCAACCATGCTTAGGACTCATTTCATGCATTAGAGATCATGCCCCCTAGGACTTACACTTATTGTTTTCAGCATGTCCATCTCACTATCATATCACTTAGAAAACCCTGCTAATAAAATGGTATTTCTAAAATCATGTTCTATGCTGCCATGTACACCTAGAGATTCTGTTTTAGGATAAATAACATTAATGAATGTGTCATTTTGCATCTCCTAAAATCATGTTTAAACGTTGCAGTATTCTGTGCATTTAGAAATCCTGTTTAGGTTCTGCATATACGTCATTCCACATCTCTGTGCATTAGATACCATATTTTAGGGTTGCATTCATACTCGTTTAAACACACCTAGTTTGACTACTAATGCATGAAAAGGAATAAAAACTACCTCACTCAATTCTAGCAATCAACTGGTAATAATTTTGAGTTTTGAACACCTAGACATCATGTTTAGGTAATTCCAAACAGTCTTTTCTCTAAAGTAATTCTTGTAATGGGTATATTATCTCCCACTTAGGCAAGCCTTAGGTGATTAAATGGCTTAAAACTGGGAATCTATTTTTTTTTTTGTACTGCTTAATGCTTAACAAATTTAAAGTCAGTAGGCAAATTGATTAGGCCTTTCTGGATTATACAACATATCTGCTATCTGCTTATATTCTAAAATCACCTAGATATCATGTCTTAGGATTCTGAACTAAATATTGCCCTTAACTGTGTTTGAGATGTGTTGTCTATTTGCATTTCCTGTGGAGGTATACTTGGGCCTTTTATCTGCCTCTCTGTGTTTCTCCCTAATTGCAGTCCTATATGTTCTTATTTATCGCACAAGTATTTTTCATTTAAACCTGAGGGTCTGCCTAGAACATCCCTTATAGGTAGAAGTCTTAAACTCCTCCAGGACTATTAGGAAGGGGCGGGTAACAACACGCAATAGCGGTCGTTGACCAACACTCGCTTTAATTACCTCTACGGGGTGGGAATGGTAGATATGGACATGATGACCGGTGCGCGAATACCACGTGTAGCCCCTCTTTAAGGAGTGACATACCGGGTATTGCATTGATGTGATCCATATGAAAAACAACCTAGGATTCTTCCCTACCCCTTTACATACATGTTTGGATTACAACTATTTCAAAACTCTATACAAGTATCAAATATTTTCAAACTTAGTAACACATGTGTGCTTAGACCGCGAATCTTTCAAAACCATCTACTTGTTTTAAACATTAATTGCCTATTTGCTACTTGCTTAAATTCGCAAAGTCGTTTGGCCGGGAACCACAATTGTGGACTCCGAGTGGTGCCTAACACCTTCCCCTTGGAGTAATTTCAAGCCCTTACCCTATCTCTGGTTATCTAATCTTGTTTGTAAATGACCCTAAATAGGTGCCCTAACGTACCTTAAAATCTCTAGGTAGCGACTCTTCGAATCCTTGCATACCCCCTTCCCAAATAGAAATGAGTTGTCCCAATAATGTCAAAAACCCTTGACATACCCGAAAGGAGTTTGAAAAAGGGGGCGCGACAGCATGGCGACTCTGCTGGGGATTTTAGGCTTTTACCATTTCCAAACTACTTTGTGAATTTGTACCTCTCCCATTTTCCCCTTATGTGCAATTAATTGTCTATTTCTTTTAAGTATTTAATTTTCCTCAAAAAGAAAAACTGACATGTTTTCTTGTTTCTTTTCTTTGTAATTATTTTTTTAAATCATCACTGTTGTATTTACTTCTTTCATAACGTGCAAATACATGACTACATGCCTTTACTGCTTATTGCATAATCATGATTCAACATCATACTTCACTCGTGCCAAAACAAATCCTAGAGCAACGTTTGATGAGTGGTTGCGTCCTTCCTATTTTATCACCCCCAAATTCGGAAAGGCTTATTTGGGTAAAACTGGTCGATCAGCGGTGCAGTCAACGGTTCCGTGCCTTTCCCCCTTGAGTTGTCCGCTCAAGGGTACCAGTCTAAAACCCCATAGAAACCTTACTCTGTTATATTGTTGCATGAATCATGGTCAAACCTAGCTAGGCTAACGTGTTGTCCGCACAATAGCCTTTAAGAAAGCCCCGTCCAAAGTCCATCGGGTTTTCATAATCCCAACGGACGACATCCCGTTCTGTGCATTTATTTGGAGAACTGAATGCTTGTATGCTAATCATAAATGTTGAATAGTCGAGTCTGGCGGGGGTAAGGGCCGAATCCTGTTTACCTTGTAGAAATATGAGGCACGAGGTCCCCAGATTAGGCATAGTTACCAACATCCATCCAAAGATTCTGAATTGGTGGGGAGATCTTCATTCTAGTGACCAAACACTCATAAAGAAATACTTGGGTAACTTACCGTCCCTCCTGGACATCCAGCCTAACAACATCATGATTGAGGTCGTCACTCTATTCTGGGACAGTGAAAGGGCCGTCTTCCGTTTTAGGGACCTTGAAATGACGTCATTACTAGAAGAAATAAGAGGACTAGCAGGTTTAGTTTGGGACACTCCTGGGCTACTAATGCCTGAAAATCGCACAGACAAGGGTTTCTTGAAAATGATGGGCTTAAAGAAGAACGCAGAGTTAGGGTGTTTGAAGGAGTCGTACATCCCTTTCGACTACTTGTATGAAAGGTACGGCCACAGCAAATCATATTGTACCTTTCACGACGAATTCGCCATCACATCCTTGGGACACATTCACCTTAGGGTGTTCGTCTTCATGGTTCTCTTCCTGGGACTGATCGTATTTCCGACAAAGAAAGAGAGAATCCATACTAGGCTGGCTATGGTAACCAAGACCCTAATGGAGGGAATTGGTGGGTAGACTTTCAGCATCGTTCCTATGATCATTTCAGACATATATCGAGCCTTAGAACAATGTCAAAGAGGGGCTAAGAACTTTGAAGGTTGCGACCTACTACTTCAACTCTGCTTCTTAGAACATCTCCAAAAGGGCCAGTATCGACAAGAATTTCCGCGAAGGGCGTGAAATGACCACACAGCTTTCCATCACCCAAAGCGAATGACATATATTCCTGACAGGTTTGCTCAGCCTGAGACTGCCAAAGAATGGGTGGAGTTTTTTGACAATTTGACTGAGGAACAAATACAGTGGATGTCCGAGTGGTTCCCAACGGATGAATTCATTTTCTAGTCTAGGGATGCACCATTCTAGATACTAATTGGTTTGAGAGGAACATATCCTTACGTTCGGGTTATGAGACAAGCAGGCAGAAAGCAAATTATACCAAGGGTCGACAAGATGAGCCATTTCCGGACCGATTTTTCAGGATATCATGCAGGTTGTACGCCTTTCTACTCAGGGTGGTTAGAAGACAACTGGGATGGTCTAGGCAAGCCTGGGTTCATCCGAGGTCACAAGATCATAGATGAAAAGGCTGAGGCTCAGCTCAAGTATAATTAATTGCGCAAGAGGATCCGTGAATGCGAGAACGAGCACCCCGAGATACACGAGGCCAATAAGAAGTTGATTGAAGAGTGGAAAGACATGGCCGTCTTTTGAGATGTTTTTGACTGAGTGAGGTTTAGGGCCTGATTGTGAGGATATGATATTGGATTGGGCTGCACACCGCATCATGTTTCTGACTGTGTGAGGTCAAGGGCCCCATTGTGAGGATATGATATTGGATCGGGCTGCACGCCGCAGCATGTTTATGATAGGCTGAGTGCCTGAGAGTGATTTGATGCCAGGAGCCCCTCCGAAATCTGTACACCCCTAGTGAGCGCAGGTACCTACCGAGTGCGAGTGTCGAGTGTCGAGTGCCGAGTGCCGAGTGATGAGCGATTGGGAGGCATGAGTGACAGTGAGGTTGCCCGAGGGGCTGATGCTTAGTGATTGTGAGGTATGCTGAGTGACTGATTCTGAGTGGTGATTGCCCGAGGGGCGGTTTATGATACTTGTTTTACCTGAGTGACTATTTACGATTAATTTCATCTTTAAATTAATACCTTTGGTATTTTACTGAAGTCATTGGAAATTACAATTTTTCAAAAGAGTTTTACTGAAATTGACTTTTAAGGCGTACTGATTTGTTGTATACACTGTTGGAAAGAAAGGTTGTTTTATTGTGACTTGATGATTTGATTCTGTGTGTTTCTTATTGCTCAAGACCTGATTTATTTTCATTACTACTGAGTTGGCATACTCATCATTACTCCATGCACCTCTGTGTGCAGATTCAGGTGTTGATACCAGCGTTAGCCATCTTATTACTCGCGGAGCCGGAGTCGGGACATAGAGGTAGCTGTCAGCGTCCGCAGCATCTCTGTCTTCCCCTTTCTTGTTTTGTACTTAATTCTTCGTTCCAAGATTTATTTATTGTGACAGTAGTATTCTTGGTAGTATTCTTAGATGCTCAGGACTTGTTGGCTCCGGATCTTGGGGATGGGTGTCGACTGTTTAGCTTTGTTTGTTTGGATTAAAAATTTAGAGATTTATATATGTTTTATGATATGTTGATAATGATTTTGGGAAATTTTGAAAAGAAAAAAATGTAATTATGTGAGTGTTGGTTAGCCTAGTTTCCACGATAGGCGCCATCACGGTCGGTTTAGGATTTGAGGTCGTGACATTTTTGGTAAGTCTATAATTAATGACTAGAAATTGGTAGGTTGAGACTTATTTGGGATATTTCTGTAAGATTTCCAGCATGGATGAATTGTGTAGCATCTTACACTAACCTATTGGCTAATATTTATTGTGGATGATTTGCACCATCTGGCCTTTTTTAAGGCCGCTATTTAAATCTTATCTCCCGTTATTTTAGTTGGCTAATTTTTTAAGAGAATCATTCAACTACATTTAGAGATAAAGTTTAGGAATTTTTACATACCTATACACTATTGGAAACTTTATTACCCTCCCTACTCAAATTTTAATTCAATTACATCCTATATACAAATTTACCAATTATATACACTTTAGGAATTAAATGAATATCCCTTTATATTATGACTCAATTATTTTCCATCCTTATTCTCTCTCCCTCATGCGCTCTCTCTCTCTCTCTCTCTCTCTCTCTCTCTCTCTCTCTCTCTCTCTCTCTCTCTCTCTCTCTCTCTCTCTCTCTCTCTCTCTCTCTCTCTCTCTCTCTCTCTCTCTCTCTCTCTCTCTCTCTCTCTCTCTCCTGCGCTCCCTCTCTCTCTCTCTCTACATCTCTCCCTATATCTCAATTCTTAATTCCAGTAATGTAGAGCAAAGGAAAAGAGAGCAACAATTCCACCATTGACAACCATGAAAAATCTTTGAATTCGAATTTGGGTTTTAAAAAATATTATTTGTTTGAATTGGGTGTTGTTGCAAAAGATTGGGAATTCTCTCAACGTCTCTCTCTATTTCTCAATCCCTAATTCCAGTCATGTAAAGCATAGGAAAAGAGAGCAGTAATTCCACCATTGATAGCCATTAAAAAGTGTCACGACCCGAAATTTCCACCGTCGGGACCGTGATGGCGTCTAACATTGAACCCGCTAGACAAGCCAACGTATTTAATTATATTTAGTAAAACCTTTATTATTAAGCGAGAACAGGTAAAAATCAGCTTTTCCATAAATAAAAACTTAAAAGTAAGAACAGATAAAAAGGAAATACCTAACGAAATCCATAAACTTAACAAATTCTCAAACTAGCCAACCCGGATCTTTGGAATCACAAGGTCACGGACTATCTATGATTAATACAGATAAAAGGTCTGAAAGAAATAATACATCTGTTTTCTGAAGTACTAGAAACAAAAATAAAGGAAAGTTGAAGGGCACGCCAAGACCTGCGGACGCCTGCATGACTACCTCAGAGTCGCCTAGTGGACTGAAGGAAGCCACCTAGCTCAATATCCACTGGGTCTTGTACAGCATCTACACAACAAAAATTGTGCAGGTGTAGTATCAGTACAACCGACCCCATGTACTGAGTAAGTGCTGAGCCTAACCTCGGCGAAGTAGTGACGGGGCTAGGACACAACAATTAACATCACCTGTGCAATTGAATAATATATTAAAGAAATAACGACAAGAAGTAAACAGTTAAGTACAAAAAAGGGGGAAAACATGCTGGGAAAAAGGGGTAGCAATTACTGAAATAACGGAACAAGGCAACAGTTTAAATATCAAAATAACAACCGGAATTAAAAACACAAAACAAACAAGTGCACGACATCACCCTTCGTGCTTTACTCTCATCCTCACCAAAACAAGTGCACGGCATCACCCGTCGTGCTTTTACTCTCATCCTCACCAAAACAATAAGTAAATAGAAATGGCATGGCATTATCCTTCGTGCTTTTAATATCATACCATGGCACGGCATC
The DNA here is from genome assembly GCA_005239495.1 of Nicotiana undulata. NCBI lineage: Eukaryota > Viridiplantae > Streptophyta > Magnoliopsida > Solanales > Solanaceae > Nicotiana > Nicotiana undulata. The sequence goes on along the minus strand of ML292265.1, from coordinate 46,907 downwards.
AGGCTTCGTGATTTTACACTCTCATCCTCACAATGCAATAAATAAATACACGGCATCACCCTTCGTGCTTTACACTCTTCCTCACCCAAACAATATCAAGAATAACATTTTGGAAAGGAAAAATCAACAACATGAATCATAAATTACCACATCCCGGCAAGGGAACAACAACATGAATAATATCGTCCCAGCAAGGGACACAGCTATAACCAATCTTACTCAAGTGTATAACTTAACAAAATATTCCTCAACCGAACAAATAATCAACAATATTCACAACCAAGAATTTCCATCAAATGAATAACCACCAAAGTGAAATTTAATTCATAACACAGTGAATATCGATGAAAATCACATATCTCATAAAAATCGACTCACGGGCATGCTTGACAACAACGTATAGATACTCGTCACCTCACCTATACGTTGAACATGGAATAAACACGTAGCAAATAAGACTCAACACCTATTCCCTCAAGCTAAGGTTAGGCCAAACACTTACCTCGACTTCCACGATAAAAATCAAGCCTCAAGCACCGCTTTTCCTTTTGAACCCGACTCCAAATCAATCGTATCTAGACATAATTGACTAAATAACATCAATAAATACTAAACAATTCAATTTCAATGCTTAATTATGGACTTTCTAACATTCTTCCCAAAAATCCAAAAATCGACCCCGGGCCTGCTTGGTCAAAACACAAGGTTCGTACCAAAACCTGATCACCCATTCACCCACGAGCCCGAATATATAATTTGTTTTGAAATCCCATCCCAAAATGAGGTCAAATTCCCAATTAATCAAAAAGCCCTAACTCTACCCAAATCCCTAATTTCCTACCCTTAATCTCATGTTTTAGGCCGAAAAATCTAATGGGTGTTGATAAAACTGGAAGGAAATGAGTTTAGGATTACATACCTATGAAGTTATAGTGAAGTTTCCCTTCAAAAATCGCCCAAGGAGGTGTGGAGAAGAAGAAGTTGTGAAAATGGGGTAAAATCCCGTAAGGTATTCTGTTTTTGACAAAAGAAATAACTTGGCAAAATTTGACTTATGCGATCGCGTCTAAGAAAATGCGATCGCATAGTTACGTGACTCCTACACTCCGCAATCGCGACAACACCTAAGCGATCGCATAGTGGACCCTTCCCTTACCCTACGCGATCGCACAACTGGAGATGCGTTCGCCCTACATAAATTCTACCCAGCGCCCAGCCCCCTTACTACACTGTGTGGTCGCAGCCTAAGCTATGCGATCGCATAGTGAAAATGACCCTCTCATAAAATCTGTGCTATGCGATCGCGAAAGACCCTATGCGATCGCATAGTACACAACACCAGACACTAGAAAATTGTGCAACGCCAGATTTTTAAGCCTATAATCACTCCGACGCCTATCCGAAACTCACCCGAGCCCTCGGGGCTCCAAACTAATTATGCACACAACCTCAAAAACACCCTACGGACTTATTCGTGTAATCAACTCACCACAATAACACTATAAACATCGAATTAGATCCCAAAATCACTGAAATTTCTCAAAAACTTCTAAAACATCAAACTTTGCATTTATGGTCCGAATCACGTCAAACAAAATCCATTTCTTACCAAACTTTACAGATATGACACAAATATTATATTGAACCTGTATCGGGCTCCGGAACCAAGATACGAGCCCGATACCACAGATTTCACATATAATTACACTTTCAAAAACCTTTTATATTTTCATAAAATAATTTCTTTCAAAAATTCATTTCTCGGACTTGGGACCTCGAAATTCGATTCCGGGCATACGCCCAAGTCCCATATATTCCTACGGACCCTTCGGGACCGTCAAATCAAGAGTCCGGGTCCGTTTACCAAAAATGTTGACCAAAGTCAACTTTATTCAAATTTCAAATACATAATTGCTAATTTCCTCAGTTTTTCACATAAAGGCTTCCCAGCTACACGCTCGGGATGCGCACGCAAATCGAGGTGAGATAAAAAGAGGTTTTCACGACCTTGGAACACAGAATCACTAAAAAATACACGGGATGACCTTTTGGGTCATCACAATCTCCACCTCTAAAACAAACGTTCGTCCTCGAACGGACATAGAAAGGTACCTGAATCAGGGAAAAGATGGGGATATCGACTTCGCGTATCGGGCTCAGACTCCCAGGTAGCTGCCTTAACATGATGACCTCTCCACTGAACACGGACCGAAGGATAACTCTTTGATCTCAATTGACGAACCTGCCGGGCTAGTATGGCCACCGGCTCCTCCTCATAAGTCAAATCCTTGTCCAACTTGATACTGCTGAAGTCTAGCACAGGAGATGGATCAGAAAGATACTTCCGAAGCATAGATACATGAAACATCGGATGCACGACTAATAAACTCGGTGGCAAAGCAAGTCTGTAGGACACCTCTCCTACATTCTCAAGAATCTCAAAGGGACCAATGTACCTAGGGCTCAACTTTCCCTTCTTTCGTACCTCATCACGCCCTTCATTGGCGACACCCGAAGCAATACCTAGTCTCCTACCATGAATGCCAAATCACGAACTCTGCGGTCTGCATAACTCTTCTTTCCTGGACTGAGCTATACAAAGTCTATCCTAAATGATCCTCACCTTATCGAAGGCATCCTGAACTAACTCTGAACCCAGCAACCTAGCCTCTCCCGGCTCGAACCACCCAACTGGCGACCGACACCGCCTGCCATACAGCGCCTCATAAGGAACCATCTGAATGCTAGACTGATAGTTGTTGTTGTAGGCAAACTCAGCTAAAGGCAAAAACTGGTCCCATGAACCTCCAAAGTGAATGACACATGCTCATATCCTCCAAGATATGAATAGTGCGCTCGGACTGCCCGTCCGTTTGAGGATGAAAAGTTGTGCTCAACTCAAACAGTGTTCCCAACTCACGCTGAAATACTCTCCAGAAATGGGAGGTAAACTGAGTACCTCAGTCAGAAATAATGGACACGGGCACACCATGCAGGCGAATAATCTCCCTGATGTAGATCTTTGCCAACTTCTTCGAAGAATACGAAGTTGATACCGGAATGAAGTGTATTGACTTGGTCAGCCTATCCACAATGACCCAAACTGCATCGAACATCCTATGAGTCTGTGGGAGTCCAACTACGAAATCCATGGTGATACTCTCCCACTTCCACTCGGGAATCTCAATCTGCTGCATCAAACCACCGAGTCTCTGGTGCTCGTACTTAACCTGCTAACAGTTCAAGCATCGAGCTACATATGCCACAATATCTTTCTTCATCCTCTGCCACCAATAATGCTGCCGCAAATCCTGGTACATCTTTGCGGCGCCTGGATGAATAGAATACCAGGAACTATGGGCCTCCTTCAATATCAACTCACGAATCCTATCAACATCAGGCACACAAATACGGCCCTGCATCCTCAAGACTCCATCATCATCAACTGTAACCTTCTTGGCACCTCTGTGCCGGACCGTATCCCTAAGGACACATAAATGACGATCATCATACTGCTGGTCCCGAATACGATCAAACAATGAAGAACGGGCCGCAGTATAAGCCAAAACACTACCAGTCTCAGAAATATCCAATCTCATGAACCGATTGGCTAAATCCTGAACATCTAAAGCAAGCAATCACTCTCCGATCGTAATATAAGCAAGACTACCCATGTTGATTGACTTCCGTCTCAAAGCATCGGCCACCACATTAGCCTTCCCCGGGTGATATAAGATGGTAATGTCATAGTCTTTCAACAGCTCTAACCATCTTCTCTGCCTCTATTCAAATCATTATGCTTGAACATATATTGCAAACTCTTATGATCTGTGAACACCTCACATGACACACCATACAAATAATGCCTCCAAATCTTCAACGCTTGGACAATAGTTGCTAAATCCAAATCATGAACTGGATAGTTCTTCTCATGAACCTTCAACTGACGTGAAGCATAAGCTATAACCTTGCCATCCTACATCAACACTGCACCAAGTCCAACCCGTGAAGAATCACAATACACGGTATATGGCCCTGAACCTGTGCGCAAAACTAACATCGGTGTCGTGGTCAAGGTTGTCTTGAGCTTCTGAAAGCTCGCCTCACACTCATCTGACCACCTGAAATGGGCACCCTTCTGAGTCAATCTGGTCATCGGGGCTGCAATAGATGAAAAGCCCTCCACAAACCGGCGATAATAACGTGCTAAGCCCAAGAAACTCCGAATCTCTGTAGCTGAAGTGGGTCTAGGCCAATCTCTGAATGCTAAAATCTTCTTGGGGTTCACCTGAATACGCTCTTCTAATACAACGTGACCCAAGAATGCAACCGAGCTCAACCTGAATTCACACTTCAAAAATTTGGCGTACAACTGACTGTCCTTCAGAGTCTGGAGGATGACTCGAAGGTGTTGCTCGTGCTCCTCCCAATTTCAGGAGTAAATCAAAATATCGTCAATGAAGACAATCACGAAAAAATCCAAATAAGGCCTGAACACTCGGTTCATCAACTCCATAAAGGCAGCTGGGGCATTTGTCAACCCAAATGACATAACCAAGAACCCATAATGACCGTACCGAGTGCAAACGGCTATCTTAGGGACATCAGACACCCTAATCCTCAACTGATGGTAGCCAGATCTCAAGTCAATCTTTGAAAACACTGTGGCTCCCTGAAGTTGGTCGAGCAAATCATCTATCCTCGGCAAGGATACTTATTCTTGATGTAACCTTGTTCAATTGCCGGTAGTCAATACACATTATCATTGTGCCATCTTTATTCTTAACAAACAACACTGGCGCACCCCAAGGAGAAACACTAGGCCTAATAAAGCCTTTAGCTAGAAAATCCTATAGCTGATCCTTCAACTCCTTTAACTCTGGTGGGGCCATGCGATATGGCGGAATAGAAATGGGCTGAGTGCCCGAAGCCAAATCGATGCAAAAATCAATATCCCTATCGGGTGGCATACCCGGCAGGTCAGTAGGGAATACCTCTGGAAACTCACGAACAATGGGCACAGACTCCATAGGAGGGACCTCATCACTAGAATCACGAACATAATCCAAATAGGCCAAACAAACCTTCTCGACCATGCGCCGAGCATTCATATATGAGATAACTCTGCCGAAAGAATGACCAGGATTCCTCCTCCACTACAGTCGGGGTACTCCCGGTAAGGCCAAGTTCACAGTCTTGGCATGAAAGTCCAAAATAGCATGATAGGGAGATAACCAATCCATCCCCAAAATGACATCGAAATCAACCATATCAAGAAGTAAAAGATCTATACATTCTCCAGACCACCAATAACCACTATGCATGAATGGTAGACTCGATCTACCACAATAGAATTACCCACCGGTGTAGACACATATACAGGAGTACTCAGGGAATCACGGGGCATAATCAGATAAGGAGAAAAATATGAGGACACGTAGGAAAAAGTAGACCCCGAATCAAACAATACCAAAGCATCTCTACTGCAAACTGAAACCATACCTGTAATGACTGCATCAGAGGCATCAGCCTCAGGTGTCGCGGGAATAGCATAGCATCGGGGCTGAGCCCCACCAAATTGAACATACCTGGGTCGACCTACTGCGGCCTGACCTCTACCTCTCATGGCCTGTCCTCCACCTCTTACTGTCTGGCCTCCACCTCTGGAACCTCGACCTCCACCCCTAGCTTACTGAGGGGGTGGGGGTGCACCTGGTACAGGAATCATAGACGAAAACCTTGATGCTGAGAACCACTTGAAGCTCGGAGGCGATACCTAGCAATGTGCCCTGGAACACCACAAGAGTAACAAGACCTCTGTTTCTGAGACTGCTGGCCTTGAAACTGTCCCTGTCGACCAGAATAACCACCCTGAAAGTTATGGAGCGGCGGTGCACTGATAGGAGTTGGTACAGCACTGCGGAATACCTGAAGTACTGACTGGAATGGCCTAGGAGGATGACCTCTGCCAAAAGAATCTCTGCCTCCTGATGAGGCACCACTGAATCGGACAAAATGACGAGGCCTCTTGTCAGACCCCTAACCACTTCCGTGTGATAATATCATCTCAATCCGCCTGGCCACATTGGCCGCCTCTTGAAATGAAATATCAGTACCTGTCTCTCAGGTCATATGAAGTCTAATCGGTTGAGTTATCCCCTCAATAAACCTCCTCACTCTCTCTCGATCAGTGGGAAATATCATAATAGCATGCCTAGCCAAAGTGATGAATCAGGTCTCATACTGTGTAACTATCATAGAACCCTGCTAGAGACGCTCAAACTGCCTCCGAAGATCCTCTCTCTGGGTATTTGGTAGAAACTTCTCCAAGAACAACTCGGAGAACTGAGCCCAATACAAAGACGAAGATCCAGCTGGCCTGGTCAAGCAATAATCTCTCCACCAAGTCTTGGCGGGACCAGAAAGACGAAAAGTAGCAAAATCGACCCCATTGGTCTCCATGATCCCCATGTTCCAGAGAACCTCATAGAAACTGTCTAAGTAATCCTGGGGATCCTCTGATGGTGCACCAATGAAAGTAGTAAGAAATAGCTTGGTGAACCGATCCAATCTCCATAAAGCATCAGCAGACATAGCTGCTCCCTCAACGGCCTGTGCCACAATACGCGGCTGAGCTACTCCAGTTGTCTGAGGTGCTGGAGTCTAGAACTGAGAAGCTAACTGCTCTGGTGTGCGGGTGCCAGGACTCTGGGCCCTTCTCCCAGCCTGAGAGACGGCTGGTGCTGTAGGAAGTAGACCGGCCTGAGCCACGCTCTCCATAAGGCCCACTAAGCGGACCAGAGCGTCCTGAAGTATTGGGGTGGCAATGAACCCCTCTGGGACCTGAGCTGGTCCAACTGGAACTGTATGAGCAGGAATCTCATTGGCAAACTCTACCTAAGGATCCTCCACTAGGGTTGCTGCTCTGGGCTGAGCCCTGCCCCTGCCTCGGCCTCTAGTACGGCCTCGTCTTCAGCCCCTCGTAGGAGCTGCAACTGGAGGATCGGGCTGCTGATCGGTTAATGAGTCAGCACGCATTCTCGCCATCTGTGAGAGAATAAAATAGAACTCAATTAGCATTTAGAATTCAAATCGCACGACAGAGATGAATAGATGAGAAGTTATTCCTAACTTTGCAGCCTCTGGGGGATAAGTATAGACGTCTCCGTACCGATCCCTCAGACTCTACCAAGCTTGTCTGTGACTTGTGAGACCTAGGCAACCTAGTGCTCTAATACCAACTTGTCATGACCCGAAATTCTCACCGTCGGGACCGTGATGGCGTCTAACGTTGAACCCGCTAGATAAGCCAACGTATTTAATTATATTTGGTAAAACCTTTATTATTAAGAGAGAACATGTAAAAATTGGCTTTTCCATAAATAAAAACTTAAAAGTAAGAACAAATAAAAAGGAAATACATAACTAAATCCATAAACTTAACAAATTCTCAAACTACCCAACCTGTATCTTTGGAATCACAAGGTCACGGACTATTTATGATTAATACAGATAAAAGGTCTGAAAGAAATAATACATATGTTTTCTAAAGTACTAAAACCAAAAATAAAGGAAAGTGGAAGGGGACGCCAAGGCCTGCAGACGCCTGCAGGACTACCTCATAGTCGCCTACTGGACAAAAGGAAGCCACCTAGCTAAATATCCACCGGGTCATGTACCGGGATCTGCACAACAAAAATGGTGCAGGTGTAGTATCAGTACAACCGACCCCATGTACTGAGTAAGTGTCAAGCCTAACCTCGGTGAAGTAGTGACGAGGATAGGACACGACAATTAACATCACCTGTGCAATTCAATAATATATAAAAGAAATAACGACAGGAAGTAAACAGTTAAGTACAAAAATGGGGAAAACATGCTAGGAAAAGGGGCAGCAATTACTGAAATAACGGAACAAAGCAACAGTTTAAATATCAAAATAACAACAGGAATTAACAACACAGAACAAACAAGTTCACGACATCACCCTTCGTGCTTTACTCTCATCCTCACCAAAACAAGTGCACGGCATCACCTTTCGTGCTTTTACTATCATCCTCACCAAAACAATTAGTAAATAAAAACGGCACGACATTATCCTTCGTGCTTTTAATATCATATCATGGCACGACATCACCCTTCGTGCTTTTACACACTCATCCTCACAATGCAATAAATAAATACACGGCATCACCCTTCATACTTTACACTCTTCCTCACCCAAACAATATCATGAACAACAGTTTGGCAAGGAAAAATCAACAACATGAATCATAAATCACAACATCCCGGCAAGGGAACAACAACAGGAATAATACCGTCCCGGCAAGGGACACAGCTATAACCAATCTTACTCAAGTGTACAACTTAACAAAATATTCCTCAACCGAACAAATAATCAACAATATTCACAACCAAGAATTTCTATCAAATGAATAACCACCAAAGTAAAATTTAATTTATAACACAGTGAATATCGATGAAAATCACATATCTCATAAAAACCGACTCACGGGCATGCTTGACAACAACGTATAGATACTCGTCACCTCACCTATACCTTGAACATGGAATAAATACGTAGAAAATAAGACTCAACACCTATTCCCTCAAGCTAAGGTTAGGCCAAACACTTACCTCGACTTCCACGATCAAAATCAAGCTCCAAGCACCGCTTTTCCTTTTGACCCTGACTCCAAATCAATCGTATCTAGACATAATTGACTCAATAACATCAATAAATGCTAAACAATTCAATTCCAATGCTTAATTATAGACTTTCTAACATTCTTCCCAAAAATCTCAAAATCGACCCCGGGCTCGCTTGGTCAAAACACGAGTTTCGGACCAAAACTCGATCACTCATTCACCCACGAGCCCGAATATATAATTTATTTTGAAATCCCACCCCAAAACGAGGTAAAATTTCCAATTAATCAAAAAGCCCTAACTCTACCCAAATCCCTAATTTTCTACCCTTAATCTCATGTTTTAGGCCTAGAAATCTAATGGGTGTTGATAAAAATGGAAGGAAATGAGTTTAGGATTACATACCTATGAAGCTATGGTGAAGTTTCCCTTCAAAAATCGCCCAAGGAGGTGTGGAGAAGAAGAATATGTGAAAATGGGGTAAAATCCCGTAAGGTATTCTGGTTTTGACAAAAGAAATAACTGGCAAAATTTGACTTATGCGATCGCGATTGAGAATATGTGATCGCATAGTTACCTGACTCCTACACTCCGCGATCGCGACAGCACCTAAGCAATCGCATAATGGACCCTTCCCCCACCCTACGCGATCGCACAACTGGAGATGCGTTAGCACTGCATAAATTCTACCCAGCCCCCAGCCCCTTACTACACTGTGCGGTCACAACCTAAGCTATGCGATCACATAGTACACAACACCAGAAAACTGTGCAACACCAGATTTTTAAGCCTAAAATCACTCTGACGCCTATCCGAAACTCACCCGAGCCCTCAGGGCTCCAAACCAATTATGCACACAACCTCAAAAACACCATACATGCTTATTCGTGTAATCAACTCACCAAAATAACATTATAAACATCAAATTAGACCCCAAAATCAATGAAATTTCTCAAAAACTTCTAAAACATCAAACTTTGCATTTATGGTCCGAATCACGTCAAACGAATTCCATTTCTTACCAAACCTTACAGATATGACATAAATATTATATCGAACTTGTACCGGGCTCCGGAACCAAGATACGGGCCCGATACCACAGATTTCACATATAATTACACTTTCAAAAACCTTTTATATTTTCAGAAAACAATTTATTTCAAAAATTCATAACTCGGACTTAGGACCTCAGAATTCGATTCCGGGAATACGCCAAGTCCCATATTTTCCTAAGGACCCTCCGGGACCGTCAAATTACGAGTCCGGGTTCGTTTACCAAAAATGTTGACCAAAGTCAACTTTATTCAAATTTCAAATACAAAATTGCTAATTTCCTCAATTTTCACATAAAAGCTTCCTGGTTATACGCCCGGGCTTCGCACGCAAATCGAGGTGAGATAAAAGGAGGTTTTCACGACCTCGGAACACAGAATCACTAAAAATACACGGGATGACCTTTTGGGCCATCACAAAAAGCTTTGAAGCTTTGAATTCGAACTTGGGTGTTCAAATTATTTGTTTGGATTGGGTGTTGTTGTAAATAATTGGGAATATAATTTGGAGTTTATATCTCAATCTTGAGGGTGTTTTGGTGAAGTTTAGACTTGATTTTGGCTGAAAGAAGAAGAAGAAGAAGAAGAAGAAGACATGACATACATTATAATTACGAAATCATAGTAAAATTGTAGAAAAATTCTATTATGTTGTTTATATATATTTTATTTAACTGTTGTATGAAAGTTGAACAATATTGTATAAAAATTGTATTTAAGTTGTTAATATTATAGTTGTATATAACTGAGTAGAAATAATGTCTGAAAATTGTAGATAACTTGTAGATAAGTTGTATAACATATATTTAGTTGTATGAAATTTATTTTTACTATGTATAAATCAGATATAAAATATACAAAAGACTTATTGTATAAAATTTGTATAAAAATTGTATTTACGTGGTATGATATTGTAGTTGTATATAGTTGGTAGAAATAATGTATGAAAGTTGTAGATAAGTTGTATAATATATAATTAGTTGTATGAAATTTGTTTTAACTAGTATGAAAGTTGTAGATAAGTTGTATAATATATAATTAGTTGTATGAAATTTGTTTTAACTAGTATGAAAGTTGTAGATAAGTTAAAAATAAGTTGTATATTATATAATTAATTGTATAAAATTTATTGTTAGTTTATATGATGTCGTAGAAGTATGTTCTTACAATTAAGATGTGATCCATAAAAATAAGAGCAGTAAGAAGCAATTAATGACAATTAGGAGGATTGTAACTGATGAAGTAATTCGAGGAGCTTCCATTATTTTTTCCAATCATTTCTCGCAACAGTTTTGACGCACATATTTGAGATCATAAAATATAATGCAATAATAAAAAGCAGACTCTCATTAACGACATGAAAAGGTTAGCTACTATTTAGTCTTCATTATATGTTAACTGTGAATTTGTGATAATTTTGTTGGGCCTAGCCCGAAACACGACTAATCACATACTATATCTGGGTTGACCAGGATTTTCATGTGGGTTTCTTTTAGATTTGGGAATCGTGTTAAGTTAGAAACTGAGCATTGGTAGGTGGATTATAATGGAGATTTCGTGACCAAGAAAATGAAGAAGTTTGAGGAAACAATCATATGGCCTTCTAAAATAGAGCCCTATTGATAATGATTGGAGCTAATCTAGACCCATCTATATATATATATATATATATATATATATATATA